>OY757017.1:90456371-90603922 GCA_963580285.1 Lucinisca nassula
CGTCCACATAAGTGGGCCCCCTTCCAGGTAGCTGGCTTGCTGCACGCATGGCAGATCTTACACCAGATCTCCAGGCATGTCTATCATGAGGATTCGATAGCAAAGAGCTTCCATTCTCTGCCATCTCCAAACCAACAAACAAATTCATCATTTTGTTTTGTTGCTCCCGTTGTTGTTGCCGGTGTTGTTGGCGTGATGATGGTGACATTTACCCTTTTTGTACCAAATGCAATCTTCCTATTTATACATAGCAGGAGTTCATTTCAAAATTTAGGGGTGTCAGGTTGTGTTTTCATCAAAATTTATTTGGAAAATGACTGAACTTTTAGCAAACAGTAAAGGCCCTGATCAGACGCCGCATTCTGTGGCGTTTGATCTGGGCCTGCAGTGTTTGCCAGGGTACCTGATTATTGTTCTTGTTATTGTTGACTGAGTGATTGACTGAGTGCCTGATTGATTGATTGATTTCATGTTTAACGTCTTCGTCAACACTATTTCGGTAATTTTGGAGACGTTGCTTCCAGTTTTGTGGGACTTTTACCCGGCATTGAGATGAAAGGACATCTCAATACCAACCGTCCAGTGGTATCAATAGGGTTTATATGCATTGGACGGTCCGACTCGCAACACTCTGTCAGGGCAATTATAGACCTTCTAAGCGGTTAACCAGTAGTTTCGCATCATGCAACCCAGTCTATTTCTCCAAGCCCCGATGGGCGGGGGCAATGTTATTGTTGATAATGATGATGATGCTAGTGTCACTGGTTGTGATGCTAGTGTGGTGATGATAAATATTATTATGTTGTTGTTGATGATGTTGATGATGATGATGATGATGATGATGATGATGAAATAGATGACCACAAAAAGGCGACATAGATGACAATCTAAACAGTTGTACTTGCTTTTGTTGCTGTTGTTCTTGCTGTTGTTTATGATGATGATGATGATAATGCCAGAAGGACCCTGCTGGTGATGATGATTGTGTGGATAACGACGATGATTATGGTGATTGATAATGATGTCTTAATTGTTGTTATTGTTGTTGTTGATGATGGTGATGATGATGATGATGATGATGATGGTGATGATGATCATGATGATGATGATGATGATGATGATGACGATGATGGATAAGAAAACGGTGACGAAGAGCTGATTCCAGGATTACTATATGACAGAAAGTTACATTAGACATTTAACAAGATCATTTACTTCAGTTTCCTGTTTGCGGAAGAGAAGTATTTCCGCCTGAAAATATAGATTTCAGTATCTCCGTGTTAAATGGCGTTTTGGGAATATTTGTTAGGGATTATTCAAATATGCATGCGCGGCATCTGTGGAGGACCAAATATTGGCTATGTGTTTGAAACGTTGTATAAGTTGAAGCAACATGCGTGTGAAAAGTGAACGTTCTGACGAGACTGTGTGTATGTTGCATGTGTGGTAACTATTCTGCGCATGCGTCGGTACATATAACAAAATTAATGTCGGAGGTATACTGTGAGTTGATGTTGTAACCACAAGACTAATGAGAAATGAAACTCTGTTGAGAATTTAAAATACGAGCAATACCAATATTTAAGTTTAGTTTAAACATATTTTATTGCTTTTCATTTATAATGAAACAAGCAAGTGGGTTGGGCCACAAGTTCTAGCAACATTAATTACGGCCCTCCCCGTCAATATTTAAGTGATGGTAATTGAGTTTATTGAACACAAAGAAATTCATGGACGTACTCGTACATGTACATATTACCCTTAGCTTCCTGTTCACGACAACCCTACACTGTCTGGCATTCAGTTTATGAATTTGTAGCAATAAATTACATCAAGTAATTTGATTTGTTGATAGTCAGAAATTGGCGTGGCTTAAATGAATATTCAGCAAGATAAGGGTTAACTTTCTCAGAATATTTACAGAAACTTCCTCTACTTAACTATTGGGCTTCACTTAATATACTGACTCAATGCTAAGTCACATGATCGTAAAGTGACGACAAAATTGAATTTTATGTCTTTCAAATACGATTTATTTCTTTGGTTTGGGATTCACGGTCCGTTCAAGATTATTTCACTTAAATGGAGCCGATCGTTTATTAGAGGTGGGCGAAAACCGGAGTGCCCGGACAAAAACCACATGACCTTCCGTTACAGTCTTGGCGTCTAACATGTGACCCAAGTACAGTGGTTAGAGAACAAATGTTTAAGAGCCAGCGATCTCATCCATTACGCCACGAGGCCCTTCAATAGGATTGAACGATGGCTGTTATGGCGTCACCGGCGAAAAATAATGTTTACCCCGTAAACCCCAGTTTTCTCTATATAAAGTGGGGTTTAGAGGGGTGTTCAAAAGTGGAGTTTAGAGGGGTGTTCATTTCACAGACTTATTATCGTGATGATAATACATTCGGCAACTTCAAACATTTAGGGAGACCATCCATAGGAAAATATATATATGTTTGACAAGCGCCATTATTTTACAAGATTCGGAACACTAAAGTAATCGGAATACTGTTGCAAAATTCGGAACAATGAGTCCCCGCCGGGTGGCATTGGATGATGAGTTTGCGTACAAGTGTGGTATTTGTTAATCCGGCGCATTACGCAAACACGCCTATTCAAATACATTGCCACCTTTATCGCCGTAAAAATGAAAATGTTATGATGAAAAATTGTGATATTTTTCTTATTTCTGCTCAAAATATAGATTGTGGGCACTCGTTAGAACCGCCTCATCGAGGCGGTTCTAACGAGTACCCACATTATATATTTTAGAGCGGAAATAAGAAAAATAAGGTATACCCCCGGAAACCTCAGTTTTACCATATTAAAGTGGGGTTCAAGGGGGTCAAAATTATATAGGCGTGTTTTCGTGATGTATATGAGTTTGACAAGCGCCATTATTTTACAAGATTCGGTACACTAAAGTAATTGGAATACTGTTGCAAAATTCGGAACAATGAGTGCCCGCCGGGTGGCATTGGATGATGCGTATGCGTACAAGTGTGGTATTTGTAAATCCGGAGTCTGTGATTTAAAAAGGTGGCACTATTGCAGTCAGTGTAAAGAATATTTGTGCATTCTCTGCAGAACTGATCATTTAAAGTTGAGTGACCTGAAACATCACAAACTAAAAACTGGGCCAATGCTCCCTAATTCGGAATCAACATGTAAGCCACAGTCAGCGGCGGGTTTAGTGCTTTATGATAAGATATTGAATTTGAATGTAGCGTCATTTGATGTGGTCAATGTAACATCAACTAATGACAAAGAAACTCCAAATATAACAAGTTGTACTTTTTTGTCAAGTGGAGAACTCGTGCTTTGTGATCAAGCCAACAATATTATCAAACTCTTTGACAACACGTTGGCAATTAAAGAAAGTTTAATTGTCCATGGTTTGTTTGATCTATCGGTGGGAAATGGTCCATTTGATGTCCAAGATGAATATTCCGCATTCGTTACTATTCCGTCGCAAAAGAAACTGCAGCTCGTCCGACTAAGACCACGGCTTACGCTTACAGGATGTGTTGTAACATTAGACAAATGCTGTTATGGGGTAAAAGTAATCGGCGAGTTAATCTACGTGACCTGCTATGATTGCCTATATAAAGGCGACGTTAGAATATTAAACTTTTACGGACATGAGAAGAAAAGGCTTGCCGTTAATGTAGATAACGGTGCTCTGTTTTATAAACCATTTTATCTTACTGTAACAAGCGACGGAAATTTCATTTACGTTTCAGACATTGGCAACGACGCAATATTTTGTCTTAACATCAGAGGAGACGTCTTTTACGAACTTCGTGGCGTCATCAAAAAGCCACACGGCATGTACGTTGATACGAAAGGTAACGTTATAACCTGTAGCAACGCCGACAATTCTGTACAAGTAGTCACCGAAACAGGAAAGCATCATGAAACCTTGCTGACACACAAAGAACATGGCGTTATCGGGCCTGTGTGTGTTGGTTTTAGACCGTGTGACGGCACACTTGTAGTTGGATGTGAAAACCAGAAAGAACTCTTTGTTTATAAGCTGCGTTCACAATTTAAAAATACCGCCTCAATGAGAATTGAAGAGATATGATTGCGCGAGATCTGTTGTATTATCTAACAAGCCTGAGTGACAAGCGAATCTATTCTTGCGAAAACACACCCGTATGACACAGTGCATTCTTTCATTTCTCCAAAATGGCTACTTTTCCGACGAAAATTTGTGATATTTTTCTTATTTATACTCCGAACATAAGTTGTGGTTCTCGTTAGAACCGCCTCAGAGAGGCGGTTCTGACGAGTGCCCACAAACTATGTACAGTTAAGATTGCGACAAACTTGTCCATTTACGCGTATTGTTCGCGTGACACACGCGCATTGCGTGCGTGTGAAATTATCGCGTTTCAATGCGCGGTTCATCGCGTTCATACGCGATTTCAACGCGTTAAATATCAGCCAATAAAAGTGCTCATTCGAAACGCGTTAGGTAAATTCAATACGCGTTTCTGTGCGAGAGAATTTCAACCAATAAGAATACAACATGTATGTGACGACAAAACGAGTGATTGCGAATGAAAACGGGCCAATCAAAATCCTCGTTGCTTGTATGTTTACTATTATGTTTTTTGTGTTTTTTTTTAATTCGTTCGTGAATTAATGACAGTATATTAAATTGGTCTTTCTTATCAGTTGTGATTCCTTCGGATAAACAAACACACCTACATTTTGTATTGCATAACACCTTTAGAGATAAAACTCACTTTGGGGTATTCTGAAGAATGTCATATAGGTAGGGGACCAGGTGAGGGTAATTATTTACCCTGGGATATGTAATTTACAAGCAACCGCTATTTACTGGTTAATGGCGGCTCATCAGAACCGCCTTGTCATGGTGTTGATGGCTGTTTCTAACAAGTACCCACAATCTATGTTTGGAGCAGAAATAGGAAAAATATTGTAGACGCCTGAAAAACACATTTTTTAACCCATATGACAATGTAATCTTCTACCTTACACGTTTGGAGTGGTTCAATTTCAATTATAAGGGTGTCAGGTATGTGCTGTTTGATGTAAGTTGTACCAAATGTATTTTCTTTGAGCAAACAGTGCAGACTCAGATCAGACGCCACGTTCAAGACGTCTTATCTGGGCTTACACTGTTTGTCAATGTCCCAAAAAGGGCCGCTAGGAATATATGGGTGGAAGTTGATATCTTGACGCACACTGGTCATACTTATTTTAGTATACATGTTATCCATAGCACCAGCCACTTCGGACAGGCCCTTAGGTGTGTGTGTGTGTGGTGGGGTGGGAAGGGGGGGGGGGGGGCAATAATAAGGTCACACTAAAAGTTTTGCAACAAAATTCCTTATTTACCACTGGCCAGTACTCGAAAATTCTTATAACAAAGTAAGCTATTTTTTTTTCTATGTTTTTTTTTTTGGGGGGGGGGGCGGGGGGGGGGGGAAATTACCTTTCAGAATTATTTCCCTTATTTCGGGCCGATCGTTATTGAGAGGAGTATTACCCTGAGAAAAAAGCAACGTGACTCGTTGTTGCAGTTCAAATGTGGTCCGAGTGATTTTGTTCAGTTTCTATAAAACTGCGTGTGTGAGAGTTACTTTTACGTCCCACCAGCAACTGAGGTCATATGGAGACGGGACCTCGGTGTAAATAAAAATCAAAAATGAGTTCCTTTAAGAGCAATGAAAACATTCATAAGTAAGTCTGGAGAAGTCGGGAATCAATTCAACGACCCTTGCATTGCACCTGAATAAATATGGAAATTAGCTCGCATATGCTGGCATCACATTTCGGGCTGTCATCAGAATGTTCCATCAGACTGCATAGCTCGACTGGAAAAAGTGTCAGTTAGGTCATGCGCGTGGACGGGCATCACAGAAGCACGCCTATTCAGATATATTGAAGTTTTATAAATTAAAAAAAAACTGAAAAATTTCAGATCAAGAATCTTATATTTTTCATATCTATGCTCAAAACAAAGATTTGGGTACTCGTTAAAACCGCCTCGACGTTCGGTTCGGTTCTAACAAGTATCAAGACTCTATGTTTTAAGCAAAAATAAGAAAAATTATACATACCCTTGTAAGCCCCAGTTTTGGGTAACATCACGAAAACATGCCTATATAATTTTGACCCATTGAACCCCAACTTTATATAGAAAGACTGGGGTTTACTGGGGTATATCTTATTTTTCTTATTTCTGCTCTAAATATAGATTGTGGATACTCGTTAGAACCGGCTCGATGAGGCGGTTCTAACGAGTACCAACAATCTATATCTAAATTTAGACTGTGGGTACCCGTTAGAACCGCCTCGATGAGGCGGTGTTAACGAGTAACAACAATCAATATTTTGCGCACTCGAGGCGGTTCTAACGAGTACCCACAATCTATTTTTTAAGCATAAATAAGAAAACTATCACAGTTTTTCATCTAAAATTTTCGTGTTTCCGGCGGTAAAGTTTACAATGTATTTGTGTAGGCGAGTTTTCGTACATGGACGTGTTTCCGTGTTCAATACCCCGTAAACCCAACTTTTCTCTAAATAAAGTGGGGTTTAGAGGGTGTTCATTAAAAGGCTTGTTGACCAGATGGAAAATAAAGTAAGAAAAAGGCAATAAATAAATAAATTACAATAAATAAATAAATTAATAAATAAATAAATAAATAAATAAATTGAGCCCTTCTGTGAGTGAGTGAATGAAAACCGTTATTTCTGGTCTTGACATCTTGAATAAGTGAAGATAATGAGGTGTTATTTTAACCCATTGTATGCGGGAAACCACTAAATGGGTACCTTGGCAAACAGTGCAGGCCTAGATCAGACGCCACAGAACGCGGCGTCTGATCAGGGCCTGCACTATTTGCTAACAGAATTTTCCATCAAAACTTGAATGAAAACGTAAAAATGGGCCTGACACCCCTTATATCAAAAATGGAATTGTCCAACATATAGCAATGGAAGAGTCCACTAGCATACAATGGGTTAACTAACTAGCTTTATAGCTCCCAGGTGCACCTGGGTGTCATAAAACTGTTGATCAATAAACATCCTGCATTTTGGCAGTCAACTTCGTCAACTTCAATCACTATGCAGTACCTATATTTTACCATTTACCCCGAGGCAAATTGTACAGTTTTACTGCAACTGAATAAATGTCTTGTCCATTTACCTTTATTTTCTCTGTTTCAATTTATTCTGTTTATGGTTTTGGAAGTAATCAGATAATAATAAAAAAAACAAACTTAAACAACCTAAATTGGATGAAAAGATAAGAGCGTAGTTACGCGGTATTGATTGGTTGCTTTGGACACGCGGAGAAGGTTGTATCTGCGTTATCGACACGCAGGCCTGATTGGCTAATCGGAAATCGCGATTTATTCGCAGTATCGCGTTTTTCATAAAGAAAATTCATTGGTTAAAATGTAATTCGCAGTTGAAACTCGTGAACTGCGCGTGCGAATCTCCCGCGTTACAAACGCGAGACAAGTGAGTGTGCGCTGACAAGATAAACGCAAGCGTAGCTGTATTGGAGCAGAAATAAGAAAAATAATGTACACCCTCGCGAACCCCAGTTTCCTCTATATAAAGTGGGGTATAGGGGGCGTTTATTTCGTGGCCCTGTTTACGTGATGCATTAGTTTTGGGGCACTACGAAAGCACGCCTATTGGAATACATTGAAAATTTTACCATGAAAAAATGAAAATTTTCAGACGAAAAAATCTGATATTTTTTCACATTTCCAAGAGTACCGACAATCTATGTTTTTGAGTGGAAATAAGAAAATGTACACCGCTGTAAAGCCAAGATTTACAATATAAAAGTGGATTCAACATTATATCGGTGTGTTTTCGTGATGTCACCTTCAGTAGAGGTCCCCCCACCCCCACCTCCGTCCCCGTCCGGTGGGACTTGAAGAAATAGATTTGGTTGCATAGTACTCCCACGCAGAGCTAAAACCGACTGCATACGAGTATTGGAAAAACCCGCTTAGAAGGTCTAAGCCTGCCATGGCAAGTTGGTGCGTGTCGGCCCGTCCATGCTTATAAACCATATTGGTGTCATTGGGCGACAGGGATGGAGAAGTCATCCCAACGTCGGGCAAAACTCCCACAAAATTTGAAGCAAAGTCTCCAAAATGACCTAAATAGTGTTGACGGGTACGTTAAAACTCGCACCAAACAAACAATACCTTCAGTGGAGGTAACTCGTTCAAAATATTTTCACCTTAACCCATATATGACTATGTAATCTCCCATATAATAAGTTTGGAGTGGCCCATTTTCAATAATCGGGAGCCAAGTGGGTTTTGTTAACAGTAAGTTTTTTTTTAAACTATGCACTGTCAAGAAACATTGCAGACTCAGATCAGACGCCGCGTTTTGCGGCGTCTGATCTGGGTCTGTACCGTTTGCTAATGTCCCTAAAAGGCCTTTAGCATTACGAAAACACGTCTATACAAATATATTGTAAATATGACCGCCGAAACAGAAAAAACTCGAAAAATTTAAGATGAAAAATTGTGATATTTTTCTTATTTCTGCTCTAGATATAGATTATTGTTACTCATTAGAACCGCCTCGATACCCCTCATCGAGGCGGTTCTAACGAATACCCACAATCTATATAAGATAAATAAGGTTTACCCCTGTAAACCCCAGTTTTACTATATAAAGGGGGGGGGGTTAGATGATATAGGCGTGTTTTCGTGATGGTATTAATTGTTTTGTTTGTTTGTAATGGAGTTTAACGACCCAGTTAACACAATTTATGGTCATTTCTGAGCCGGTCAGTTTACCTATCCACATTTTTCCTGGGCAGGCTTATATGTGAGCAGTTAACCAGTACAATGCACATTATTTCGCCAGACACTGACACCTGCCCTTCTTGAATCAGCGGAAGGGAGAGAACTCTCTTAGAAAAAAAATCAAGATCAATCTGCACGAAAGAATGTTGCCGATGATAAAATGTGACTTAATGTTCGTTTTCTTGTAAATTGATTACCTCCAAAAGCTGCAGTCTACACTAGAAGTACATGGAGGGTCTGGCTCGTACCACTTTGCCCGGGCATGCTTAGACCTTCCAAGCGCTTTACCAGTACTCATGTGGGGTCAGTTTCAGCTCTGTGCCATAGTGGAAAAAATTATTTCTCCAGGCTCCGATGGGCAGGGGACCGCCGTTGAAGACGTACCTGCTCCACTTAAAATTCTGCTAAACGTGCGTATGGGAGCATAGTTAGAAGGCGGTGTCCTGAAACTGGCGCTTCATTTTGAGCCCTATATGTTTATATTTTGTTGTGTTTTGATTTTGATTTTATGGCCCTTTCAAGATTATTTCACTTATTTCGAGCCGATCGTTAATCTGAAGAGAGCGAAAACCGAAGTACTCGGAGAAAAACCACTTGAACTTCTGTTGCGGAACTTGGCGTCTCACATGTTGCCTGAGCGAGCTGGAACCACAGACTCCTATGTTATATGTCAAATGAAATTGGGGCTTCATTTTGATAATGTCGCAGATAAGATTGAGTAGGCGGAGCGTAGGGTCTGCCTTTGGAATGTTCCATTAACAAAAAGGTAAACCACGTTACCCGATTGTGTGAATTCAACTATAACACAAACATAGCTGTGGCATGCAAAAGGCACTCTACCAAATCTTCTGGTGGACTCAGCGAATTTGACATATATTGTCAACACCTGAATAGCTCCGCCTAGTCGATCTTTGCGACTACTTTACTTTATCTATATGTTATATGAAAGTGTAGCTTCACTTTGAGGACTTTATATCATATAAAACTAGAGCTTAATTTTGATTATTATATTACGTAAGTTAAATGACATTGGAGCTTCATTTTGAGAACTATATGTTACATGAAACTGCGCTTCATTTTGAATATCACATACCATTAGAAACTATATGTTACATGAAACCGGAGCTTCATTTTGATTACTACATATGTTATTAAACTTGCGACAAGTGGATATGATTACTATATGTTATAAAACTTGCGACAAGTGAATACATGTCTTTAAGGTAAGCGCGCTCATATTAGTCCGCTCATCCGCATTTATAATTTAGTCTGGTATATAGATGTCATTTGACAAAAAGCTTCTTTAAGAGCGCAGTAAGCTTGTAGCCCTGTAGTCTGTCTGTGTAGGTACACAGAATTACCTCCGTCAATAATGAGTGCGCACGATAGAAGACACAATTTTTCGTGACCCGGCCCACATGAGACACATATTGGCCTCGTCATGAGCAGATGTGTTTAGCCCCTTAAAACAACAAAGGTGCCAAACAGACTGCTCGGAAACTGCGCTTCCGCGGTGCTTGCTGCTTGGGTAATGAAAAGATAGGGATCACCCATTTTTTAAGCATTTGCCGGGTACCGAGGAAGCTGTTTGAAAACGAGGCCGCCGGACCGATGTTCAAATTCATTCCGATGGAACGGTTATTGTGCTGGCAATGAAAGCAATGTACAACATAGTGATAATCCTTGTGGCATTCGGTTACCAGCTGGAATATCTCCTGTTGTAGTCAACATTATTATACCTCACGTGACTTTCTCATACAAAACTCCCATAGGCCTGTGGGTGATATTTTGTTACTGCGATAATTTCGACTATCACATGCGCCGAATTGTGTGCGCGTACGGTTCGGTTCTTTTGTCTAGCTGAAAAAAATGAGTTTAAACCAAAAATTGTAACAAAGACTAGAAATGTTGGTACCAAAATGTTTCTTTTTTATTAAATTAAGAAACTTTAGGATTTTGTTCAGAAATAACGAAGTTTTAAGCGTTTGAAGTTCACCACGTAATTTCGCTTATGTAGAAAGCCGACGTTATCCGATAATTTGGAACGTCATTGCGCCAAAAGTCACTTGTGATCAGTCCCTATATCTTTTCATTAAAAAATCCATTACCATAATTATTAGTTTTGTTCGGTAGGATAAAATAAATATTACACTCCTGAGAGGGTGATAGTGAAAAATGTCACCCTGAGGAATATGAATATCAACCGAGGCGGCTCGGTTGATATTCATATTCCTCAGGGTGACATCTTTCACTATCACTCTCAGGAACGTAATATTTATATAATGGCACTAATTCAAATAAGTCTTATCAAACTCTACTTGTTCTAAATGAGATTAAAAGTCAGGTTACCACCCTTCAACAGACAGTCTAAAATCTAGAACAACAAGTATCAAGGTACCATGACAAAATAGACACACAGTCTATAAACCCGGACCATATGCAGGAAAGAGAGGCAACTTGCGCTATTCATCAGGCTACTTTCAATACAATATCTGAGGATTATGTGTGCCCTGGCTTACAGTCATTCAGCTAGGTAGCTGAGCGTGAAATCTCGCAAACAAACTTCGCCAGTAGAGAGGATATGGTAAATGAGAGAGAAAAGAGCTACCAGGACCATCATAGTGAACGACGGAGCGGATAAAATCTCAGTAGGAGAAGGCCCAGGAAGAAATCGGTCTCAAACCAACAAAATCCTGGCACATCCTCCTTAAACACACATGAAAACAAAAAAAAAATTGTGTCGTGATAAACAGACCGGCATGTGGAGAACAAACTCAGAGGCCGACATCAAAAAGGAACACTTTACACATAGGTGATTCAGAAGTAGTGTCAACACAAAGAACGTATTGCCACTGTGCATAAACATTCTGTTTCAGGGGCCATCTTACAAACTCTAATTAGAGACACTGAGTTGTATGATATTATGAATTAAAACATTTTATCATATATATCGGTGGAAATGATTCGTCGAGAAATTCTGATGCTGGCATCATCCAAGAAAGCTATGAACAGCTCATAGCAATGATACAGTTCGGAAATCCTGAAGCCCGCATAGTTCTCTGCAAGTTAGCTCCCAGAGGCGATATTGATAATACAGCCATTAAACGGATAACAGAACGTTTATCTGTGCGACTAAGTGTCGATTTTGTGGATAATTATCGGGCCTTCTTTGATATACAAGTAAATCTAATTATGCGATACTTTGACCGGAACGACCAATTTCACCCTTCGGTAACTGGCGAACGACGAATATAAGGAAGATTGTACGAGCTAGTGCTTATTGTTAATGATTTCGCTAAATCTACATTCTACAGACCGGGTAACAACCATTACAATAACACACCCGTGCGACATAGTGCATTTTTTCATCTCTCCAAAATGGCTACTTATCTGATGAAAATCCGTGATTTTGTTCTTATTTGTACTGTAAACATAGGTTGTTGGTGCTCGTTAGAACCGCCTCATTGAGGCGGTTCTAACGAGTACCCACAACCTATGTCTTGGAGCAGAAATAAGAAAAATAATGTTTACCCCCGTACACCCCAGTTTTTTTTTCTATATAAAGTGAGGTTTAGGGGGTGTGTGTGCTTGCAATGTGCTTGTTCACGTGATGTACAGAACGAACAATAGCCTGTCAGGATTCCTCCAACCGCCATGTAGTGTGAACAAAAGATGTTTCAAGTGTTATGATCCTTGCCATGAAACATATCAATTTAGGCACAAAAGTTCATTCATTTGCTGGTTTTGCGGTTTATCCGGCCATAACTCAGAATTTTGCTGGAACTATGTAAATGGCGATGAAGCCGAGTCTTTAGTAAATCTTAAGAGCCGTTACGCGGTACTGGAGCGGATTTGTGTTGATTGCAATGTAATATTATGTAAATTCTTTCTTGTAAATGTTATGCTAGTAATAATTATGATCATAGTTTAATTATTTCAGACACTAGTGCGAAACAAACATCGAAAAACTGTTCTAGTGGTATGTACGATAGGTCTACAGTGTATGACACATCAAAGAACTCTCATGTTGACCACCTGGATCGCACTGTGACTACAAATAATTCAATGTTTCTTTCCCATGTGCATGAATCTGACAATTTCGTCGATAACTCGTGCATGTCTAATGATGACGTCTGTCCCGGTTAATTCTTCGGATCCGTTCAAATATTATCTCTAAATATTTGTGGATTAATTTCAAAGTTAAACTGTCCAGAATTTCGATCTTTTATCAAAAAGTATGATATTATTTGTTTACAAGAAAGTAAACTGGACGAGTTGGACTCGGTCTTTGTGAACGGATACCGTGTTATTAATAAAACCCGTAAGTCAGTTTCAAGGCATAAATCAGGGGGAATAACCATCTTAGTAAAAGGACATGTAATTCAATATATACTGTAACGGTTATGGATAAATACCACTTCTACAGCCTTGCTGTAGGAGCCGGCTCTTTGAGCGACGCGGGTAGAGTGGTTGGCCTATTCACGAAGTTAAGCAACGGAGATCGCGGTTTGTACCTGGATGGACGACCGCGTAGCTCAACTTCGTGGACGACCCTGTACTCGCTACATTGTTGGCAGCGGTGAGATGGAAATAGTGCCGCCGGTTTGTTACATAGACTCCGCCTTCTGGTTTAGCCTTGTGAGGCATGTGTGACTTCGCGACGAAGTCAAGAGATAAGGGGGAGAAATGTAACGGTTATGGATAAATACCACTTCTACAGCCTTGCTGTAGGAGCCGGCTATTTTAGCGACGCGGATAGAGTGGTTGGCTTATTCACGAAGTTAAGCAACGGATTGTGGTTAGTACCTGGATGGGTAACCGCGTAGCTTAACTTCGTGGACGACCCGATACACGCTACAATACAAATATTAGAAAGTGATAGTAAGTTGATCTTTTGGTTTTCAATTTCTAAATCCCTGCTGGTATCAGAAGAAGACTTGCTTTGTGGGTGTCTACATACCGCCCCACGGATCAAGATATGCAAACCTTGATCCATACCTCGAACTGCAGAACGAATTCAATAAAAATTGCATCTGGTATTAATCATGTTTTACTTCTTGAAGACCTTAACTCCAGAACTTCCGATTATGATGATTTTGTGCGAACTGACTAGTTTATATGCGATGCGTTTGGAAATGATGATCTAAACTTAAAAAAAATATAAATATTTTTCGCTGTTTTGACGCATCAAATATTCCATTAAAAAGAAATAATTCGGACACAAATTTAAATGTGTACGGCTACCGAATGCTAGAATTTTATAAAAATAGCAACACGTTTATGGAGCGCTGTGGTGCAGTGGTAAAGTATCGGCCTCGGGATCGAAAGGTACCGGGTTCGAACCCCACGAGCGGCAAGTGTTGTTTCCTTGAGCAAGAGACTTTATCCACATTGCTTAGTACTGGTTTCTACCCAGGAAAAGAGGGCCACATGGAAGATTAGTACTAGTACTAAATGTGTTACCCTCTATAAATAAGGTCGATTATTATTATTATTATTATTATTATTATTATTATTATTATTATTATTATATTAAATGGAAGGCTTGCCTGTTTAAAATTCGCAATTTTGCAGTATGTTTCCTCTGGCTTTCGTTGCCGGATCATTACAGGGTCACTGATGAGGCTTTATTAGCCGAAACTACGTAGTATGACCCATCTTCTTTCTTATTAATATTTTCATTGCTCTTAAAGGAACTCATTTTTGATTTATTGGTATAGGTGCTATTGGACCCAGATTGACATGCAAAAATAGTAGCACTGTTGATTATATTCTGTCGTCGACTTTTGAATTTCTATCATCGTTTAGCACTTCACCCTTTGATCTTCGATGCACATTACCCATTGTCAGTCGAAATTAAAATTTATTTTATTAAGCCTGTAAAATTCGATGAACCTAATATGCACGATAATCACCAACCAGAGGTGCAATTACATGTATGGGATGACAAGAACAGTATTTTGTTCAGTGAAAACCTAGGCTCTGATGAAATACACAAAATTAATTATTTTAGATGAGATTCTTACTAAAGCCGAGGTTGGAACCAAAAACGTTAAGTCTGCAGAAAATATGATAGAAAACTTATTTGTTAATACAGCAAAGTCCTCATTTGGCTTTAAGAAAATAAAAAAGTCCGAAGAGGTCACAACAATATTCTTATAAAAATGGTTCAACCAGGAATGTCGACACGCGCGTTACAAATATCATTATGTAAGAAAACAATACAGTAAGTTTTAAACAGCAACATTAAAGATTGCCTTAAAATAGTATGTAAAGAGTAAAAAAAAAAACATAATTTCTAAGAACGTCCGAAGATTTAAAAATCAAAGAAAAGACCAACATAGAAATTTAAAGTCAACAAAACCAAACGACGTCTGGAAATTAATAAATACACAAAACAAAAAAGACAACCCAATAGCACCGCTTGAGGGTCTATACAATCATTTCAAATCTTCAAACGAGGACGATTCCTTTGAAAATGCAAATAACGAGTTTGAATACAATGAACCCCGGCCGTGAAATACAAATGAAAACGAGATATATAACAAGCCTTTCACAGACAATGAAATCAATCATGTCGGCTAAAGTCATGGTCTCGACAGCGTTTTAAACGAACACTTAAAGACTTCAATCCATGTCATGCTGCCTGTTTACACGAAACTCTTCATAATTGTTTTTGATTCAGGACTGGTCCCAGAAAGCTGGACAGTTTGAAACATATTACCTGTTTATAAAAATAAGGGAAATTCAAAGCTGCCGGAAAATTACAGACCTCGTACATTGCTGAGCTGTTTCGGTAAATTATTTACCGATATTCTGAATAGTAACAGGCCAAACCATTACCTCGAGGCTAATGATATCATAAATGCTCGACAGCTGATAATTTATTTTTAATACAAAGTTTGATTGATATCTCAAAAACCAACAAATAAATTATTTTGTGCCTTTATTGATTTCCAGCAAGCATTTGACAAAGTTTGGAGGGGTGGATTATAGAGGAAACTTTTGAAAACAAATATTGATGGCAAATGTCTCTCCTTTATTAAAAATATGTACAATAATATAAACTCTAGAATTAGTACGTCGGACGGAAGCTCGGCTTTTTTTCCCCATGCCAGTCTGGCGTAAGACAAGGGGATAATCTTTCGCCAGTGATGTTCAAGATGATTTAAACGACTTTTTTGTTATTTGAAGTTTAACGTCCCCGTCAACACTGTAAAGGTCATTTTGGAGACGTTGCTTCCAATTTTGTTGGATATTTACCCGACACTGAGATGAAATGACATCTCAAGCCCAGCTTCTCAATGAAACCAATAGGTTTTATAAGCATGGATGGGCCGACTAGCATAACATAACATAACATAATTTTATTAAAGTCTCACCTCTATACAGAAGATACAAATAAAATGCATAAAATACAATTTATAGTAAAAACCTACAAGAGACGCTCAATACAGAGCTATGAGAGACTGTCGTTAATATTTGATAAAATGCAAAATATGTATTATATACACTTATTTACAATTCTAAAATAAACATGTCATTAAAATATAGATTCTGGCAACAAATTATTTCATTTATAAAGTGCCTTTCTTCTTACAGACAACACATCGTAACAGAATTTTGCAGATAGGCGTATTAGTTTATCATTATTGATACTAAGAATATAGGTGCATTTGTCAATACAGGACTTTTGATAAATATCTTTATCATACATTTAGTATAAAATACTTAGTTTTTAAATATGCGATACGAACGTGACACCAATTCACGTATCACGCTTGCACGTGCTGCCATATCGCATGGGCTTTATCATACCCCAAAAATCCATATCACAACCCTTTATCGCATCCCTAAGCCTTTATCATACCTCTGACGTCACCCTATTCGGAACACGCGGCGTTCTTCCTTTTGTGGCATTTCGCATTTGTTGTTCGGGACGCCATTTGCAATTTGCAATATTTTCGTCTGTTCGAACTGTTTGGCAAAAAAAAAAACAAAAAAACATGGCACGGCGCAGCGAATACGAGAGGAAAATGGGCGAAAGAACGATGCAGGGGATTGCTGACAGACTTTTAGATCTGGATAATATTATCGAGCAAAGAAATTCTAGTGACTCGGTAAACAATGAAAAAGTGAAATGTGTGATAAATAGATTATGATATGGCATTTTTCATATCATACCCCATGTCAGCCCTCGACCCATAACAGCCCTCGGGCCTTCGGCCCTCGGGCTGATATGGGAGTCTCGGGCTGATATGGGGTATGATATGAAAAATGCCATATGATAATCTCTATATACCATTATCATTTAATGTTTCATAATACTGTACGCGCAATTCGTTATACAGAGGGCAGCCTGTGAGAACATGAACTTCGTCTTCAACACAAGTTTTACAATAAAAACAATTTCTTTCAGATACCGGTATACGTTCATAGCGCCCTGTCTCAATCCGTATTGGGGCGACACCACAGCGGAACTTTGAAAATACACTACGATGTGGTTTAGGTATTAAACATTGTACATAGGCCTCTACTCCATATTCGGTTTTGAATGTTTTGTATAGTCTTAGCTTGTTCCCACCATTACCATTTCTAGCCAAATCTCTGTTTACTTCATTTATCCAGTCTGATTTAAATGTCTCGGAGTAATATGAAAACATAAGTTCGTTCAGGTTTCGGTTATTTCTTTCGATGGCGTCAATATCTATATTTGCGGCCTCAAATATTTGACTTCTTAACACGAAAGTTCCAGTTCTTACATCTCTGGTTAGCGTTCGCTTCTGCCCATTTGTTGACTTTTGCATTAAACCGATCTGCATCCATTCGCTGTAACCGTGACCAATGCCCGATAACAACCTTCCATTGTTTTGCTACAACTGGTTCCCATCCTATGTCTCCGTTAACTCCAGCGCTATGCGTATATTTTCCAACACCTAGAAAAATTCGTGCTGCACGTAACTGAATGGTCTTTATACAGGAGAAATCCCTGGTTCCCCATACTGCAGCTCCATAGCTAATTGTGCTCAACACTATATTTTCATACAGTTTAGTATACGGGTTGTATGGTAATCCACCGAAGGTTTTAGATTTGGAAATGACTACACCTAGCGCACGACTTGCTGATTTAGCCACATGTTTAGCCATTTCTTCATAACTTAGATGTTCTGTTAATATAAGTCCTAAATATTTATATTTATCTATTATTTCAATCGTTTTACTACCGCATTTGAATGTATAGTTTGTTCTTTCTGTGGACTGTGTTCTAAAGTGCAATACGTATGACTTTTCCTCATTAATTGTCATTCTATTTATTTCACACCACTCATTTAGCGAGTTTAAAATTGTTTGTAGATCTTGCTCAGATGATGATGATGATGATGATGATGATTTCGTGTTTAACGACGCGTCAACCCTCTTTGTGGGTCATAAGCGTCAAACGGTTAATGGTTAAACGGCATGAATAATTATGATGATATTAAAAGTAAAAAGTCAGAATGATAATGTATAAAAATCTGAAACAGTTAAATCTTATGAAAAAGTCCAATTTCTTTTAAGAATAAAATAATATTATCAACAGGTACATCTCGAAACAGTTGTTGCAAAGTGTCAGCTTTGAAATATAAAATACGTGAGGTTGAAAAGTCAACACAGTCAATTAAGATATGTTTCACAGTGAATGGCTGATCACAACCTACACAAGAAGGCTGATCATCACCATTAAAAATAAAAGAATGAGTAACTCTAGTATGGCCAATGCGCAGTCGTGTTAATACTACATCCTCTTTCCTGGAAAACTGTGGAGGAGAGCATTTTGTACTAACGACAGGTTTAATGGCATGGAGTTTGTTATTTATTGCACGGTCCCATTCGCCTTGCCATTCCGACAAGATGTATCTGTTGATAAATGGTTTAAAATTATTAAAAGGAATTTTAAAAACAGATGGATCAAGATTGAGCGATTCCTTTGCTTTCTTGTCAGCATATTCATTTCCGACAATGCCAATATGGCTCGGAAGCCAACAAAACAAGATTTGGTGTGTTTTAGAAATTTCATGATGTTTTTCGATCAATTTTTGAATTTGAGGATTTTTAGATGATGAATGGTCTAAAGCCTTAAGCACAGAAAGTGAATCCGAAAATATAATTGCTTTTTGAATTGTTGAAGAACTGATAAAATCTAAAGCTAGGTCTATTGCTTTGGCTTCAGCTGTAAAAATAGATGAACCATCTGGAAGGCGCATGGTTTTGTGCGTATCTTTAGAAACATACGCACAGCCAACTTTATCTCCTTCTTTGGAACCATCAGTATAGACTTGCTGGTAATCATTGTAACGTGACTGCAGTACCTGAAAGTTTTGTTTGAGAAGTATTGGATTTGATTCGGATTTTTTTCCATCATGTAAGTCGAACAGAATAGAAGGTTGTTTAATACACCAAGATGGAACTTCGGCGGTTTCATGTTTTTGAATATTTTTAAGGTCGATACCTGAATTTTCCAGCAGTGGTAAAATACGTAATCCAAAAGGTTTGATTGCTGTGGGTTTTGTTTCATACTTATCTACAAATTGAGGTGGAAATGAAATTTTGGATGCCGGGTTAGATGGATTTGCAGCAAGTCTGATAGCATACTGAAGAGAAAGTTTCTCTCTGCGCGAGGTTAAAGATGGTTCACCTGCTTCTACATAAAGGCTTAATACGGGAGAAGTACGGAAGGCTCCCATGGCCAGACGAAGGCCTTGGTGATGGATAGTATCCAAGGATTTTAAATAGGACTTTCTGGCAGAACCATAAACAACAGACCCATAATCTAATTTAGATCTTATTAAAGACCGGTAAAGATGTAATAAAGTATACCGATCTGCTCCCCAACTTGTATGAGCTAAAACTTTCAAAAGATTCAAAGCTTTTAAGCATTTCGCTTTAAGATATTTAATATGTGGAATAAAAGATAACTTTTGATCAAATATGACCCCAAGAAATTTGGCTTCTTCAACAACAGGAATTTGTGATCCGTATAAAAACAGGGAAGGATGTTCGTGTTTCTTCCGTAGTTTACAAAAATGAACACACTGCGTTTTCGACTTGGAGAACTTGAAACCATTTTTATCAGTCCATTCTTCTATTCTTTTTAAATTTTGTTGTAACTTTCGTTCAATTGTTTTCATATTTTTTGAACGGTAACATATACAAAAATCATCAACATACAATGAACAATCAGTTTTGTCGTCCAAACATTGTACAATATTGTTTATTTTGATGTTAAATAGCGTAGTTGAAAGAATACTACCCTGTGGGACACCCTGTTCTTGATCATAGAAATCTGACAGGGTAGACCCCACACGCACCTGAAACATGCGCTCCCCTAAAAAGCTTTCAATAAAACTGGGAAGTTTTCCTCTTAAGCCTATGTTATGTAGATCTTTCAATATTCCATAACGCCATGTTGTATCATATGCTTTCTCCAAGTCGAAAAAGACAGCCACTACGTGTTCTTTGTTAATAAAAGCATCTCGTATAAATGTTTCTAGTCTTATTAAATTGTCATTGGTACTACGTTCCGAACGAAACCCCGATTGATATTCTGAAATGAGGTTGTTGGACTCTAAGTACCAGACTAATCTCTTGTTTATCATTCTTTCCAATGTTTTACACAAACAACTTGTCAAAGCTATCGGACGATAATTTGTAGGTTCTGCATGATCTTTCCCTGGTTTCGGAATTGGTACAACTGTAGCTACACGCCAACTCTCAGGACAGACCCCCGTTTCCCAAATATTATTAAAGATATCTAAAAGTGTTGTAAGAGAACTTTTTGGCAGATGCTTAAGCATCTGATAATGAATTTCATCGGGGCCGGTTGCCGTATCATGTGATTTTTCAATGGCTTCAATGAGTTCGGATAAGTTAAAAGGTGTGTTGTATTCTTCGTGATTAAGGGATTTGAAGTTAAGTTTTCTTTTCTCCTGGTCCTTTTTGAAATTTCTAAAAGTGTCAGAATAATTACGCGATGATGAATTTCTCAAGAATGTGTGACCAAGAGTATCTGAAATATCATTTTTTGTTGAAGCTATTGTGTCAAATTCAGTATTTAAATGTGTAAAACTAGAGGACTTTGTTTTTCCTGAAATTTTTCGTACCATATCCCAAACCTTTTTAATGGGGGTTTTGTAGTTCAATTTGGAGACATATTCTCTCCATGACTTTCGTTTTGAAGCTCGGATTGTTCGCCGAGCTTTAGCTCTAAAAACTTTTACGTCGTTTAGCTTTTCTGAAGTGGGACTTTTGCAGAACTTATTTAGAGCCTGTTTACGCTTTTTAATAGCTTCTTTACAGTCATTATTATACCAAGGCTTGCTTCTCTTAGTATTTGTGGAGGTCTTTGGAATGCATTGCTCTGATATATTAATAAGTGTATCTGTGAAATCAGAAACAATGTCAGATGATTCATTTAAGTGATCAACTGATAACTCTTCTTCACATAAATTATGGAATAATTCCCAGTCGGCTTTATTCATTTTCCATTTCTGGTTACAGTCTTCATCTGGTTCGTTTACGCTCTCTATTATAACAGGAAAGTGATCACTTCCGCACTGATCATCATGAACAGACCAGTCATAGTCCAAGAAGAGAGATGGGTGACACAAAGAGAGATCTAAAGAAGACAAATGACCTGTCGCAGGGTGAAGGTAAGTATAAGATTTATCATTCATCAAGCAAAGATCGTTCTTTGCAATAAAATCTTCGACAAGTGCTCCTCTGTTATTGACATCTTTACAGCCCCATAGAATATTGTGACCATTGAAGTCGCCAACTAAAAGATATGGCGATGGAAGTTGACTCAGCAATGAGTCAAGATGTTCGGGCTTTAAAGAAAATGAGGGTGGGATATATAGAGAGCAAATTGTAGTTTCTTTATCCAGAGAAACCGATACTGCTACAGCTTGAAGGTCTGTTTTTAATTTGATCTCTCTTTGTGGTAAACATGATTTAACAAAAATTGAACTGCCACCAGATGGTTTGTTACCATCAGAATAGATATAGTTGTATGTATTGAAACCCCTGACATCTATGTTGTCATCAGTTTTTAAAAAAGTTTCTTGCAAACAAAACACCGATGGGGTTAGTAGCGAAATAAGTAATAAGAGTTCATTATAATTTGATTTAAGACCTCGACAATTCCATTGTATTATTTTGTGTTTTAAATCCATTTTAAGGAGAGATATTTAAAGACTAGAAACTATTATGGAGGTGCAATTGGTGATATAGATCTGCTACCACCAGCTCGTGGTGTGGCAGACCTCGATCTGTTATTGCCACTTGGTGATGATGGAGTTTCAGTCAACTCCATATCACTGTCACTCAAAGATCCGAATCTGTTCTGAAATTTTATATTGTCTCTTTCCATTTTACGTTGTCTGTCTGTTTGTCTTTGAGACAATTGATGTTTTTTGATCGGATCTTGCGACCCCTTATTAGTTCGACCTGAGTCGGGTTTCTCTTTTACATTCGGCGCTGGCTTCGGTACGGTCGCTGTCGACCGATCCGAAGCAACCTGGATTGCGCCTTTTGATAAATTGGTTGAACTTTGTGGTGCTGGAGTGGATTTACTCCATGCACCAGACTTTTTCAGTTCAGCAATGTATGATTCAGCAGTCTGTGTTGCGGAGCTGGTACATTTTACACCAGCACCCTTTGTGATGCTGGCGAAACTGGTGGTTGGTGTTATGTATCGCTCTTCGACAATCTTCCGCGCTTCTGGGAATGTTATCCCCCTTTGGTACTTGACAGTGAGTATTTCTTTTTCTTTTTTCCATGCCGGACAGTCTCGGGAGAAAACAGCATGTTTGCCATCACAATTTACGCATTTGGGTTCATTTTTGCAGTTGAGGTGATTATCAACATGCTTTTCTTCACCACAATTAGGACAGAGTTTTTTTCTCTGACATCTGCTTTCGTGATGGCCAAAAGCCTGACAAGAGTAACATCTAAGAGGGTTTGGGATGTATACCTCTACGTTAATGGAAAGATATGCTACTTTGATTTTCTTGGGTAGAATTGGTGTATTAAAAGTCAACACATAAGTTGCTGTTGGTTTCAGTACACCATTTCTACGAACTTGAATGTTACGAACACCAACAACTCCCTGATCCTTAAGGTTATCGACTATCTCTTCATCTGAACAAGGACGCAGTTCTGGACTGCGAATCACTCCCTTAGATGAATTGAGCGTGTTATGTAAAGCGACTTTAACTTTTAGATCAAAGAGTTTGTTGGTGTTTAGCAGGCTTACCACTTGCTGTTTTTTCTCGACTTCCAAGAGAAGATCACCCGATTTGAGTTGTTTTATACTCTTAGGGTGTCCGGCAATGGAGAGAATACTTTTCTCGATGACGAAGGGGGAAAGGCTAGATACAGTTCGTGTATCGTCAAGCGACGTAACGACCAAGAAACGCGGAACATTGTCAAAATTTGGTTCAGCAGACTGCTGACTAGATTGTTGACTTGACTGCTGACTGGATTGTTGACTGTGTTCATCCGATTCGGATGAATCTTCTTGTTTTTTACGTTTAGGTGCGTTGTGGTTAGGTGATTTGCGGTTAGGTGATTTGCGGTTATGTTTTTTTCCAGGAGCCATAAGAAAAAAATTCTAGTTTCGTCCCAAGTGCTCTCCGCCCTCCGTGGAGCCCTACAAGGGAACACCATACTGGAGTGGTTATCCAACTCGCAGATGTTAGAGATACACGTGAGATATACTCGTATAAACAAAATGCCTACACGATTGATCCGTTAAGCCACCGCCTTCTAAAGATAAAAAGACAGAAAAGGGTAAGGTAAATGGGCATATGGTTGGTATCAGGAAAGATACAAAAAGAGTTGAAGAGAAAGCAAAGCGGTATCTCTAGGGCTCGGCGTGACCAGCCGATTGACCGTGCCGGACCGCACGGCCACCCGTCTACACCGAAAAGCCAGGCCAAAGAGGCGTGTTGGGCACCTGAAGCACCGCCACCTCAGGTAACCCTCAACCTCCAGGATCCCTTCTTCCGGCTTACAGGACGCCACCCACGGCAAACGGGTGGTACTTCCTTTAGCTCTTCCCAGTGGGCACATTGACCACAGCAGCAACGTGCCCAGTGGGAATTGAGCCCCCAGGGCCACGGCAAGGCAGGAAGTCTAATACCTGGGGGTTGCTCAGATGATGCTAATAGGACAAGGTCATCAGCGTACAACACTGCCGAAACCGTTTCACCATCTATATCTATTCCTTTGTTTGTCGCATTAACCTTTTCAACTAAGTCATTTATATATAAGTTGAACAACAAAGTTGATAGATTACGTCCCTGCTTAAGGCCACAGATTACCGTAAACCAGTCCGTTTTTAATCCATTTAAACGCACACAACAACGAACACCATCGTACAAGGAAGTGATTCCCTTAAACATACGGCCTTGGATTCCTATGTTGCTAAGCTTGGTAAATAACAAATTACGATCTATGGCATCATAAGCTTTTTTAAAACCAATAAAAGCAGCGAATGTTGATTGGCGTTTAAGTTTTCTTGTTTCAATAATGGAAGTCAAGCTTTGGATATGGTCCACAGTACTGCGCCCTTTCCTAAAACCATTCTGCATATCACTCAATATTTCACGCTGCGATTCCCATTTTATCAATCGATCATTCAAAATATTACAGTAAAGCTTGTACATAGCTGGTGTTATATGAATTCCTCTATAGGATAATGGGTCCCGAGTGTCCTTGGCTGAAGATTTCGGTACAGGCGTAATGATTCCCATTTTCCACATACTTGGTATTTTTCCTATAGTAAAACATTTATTAAACAGATCAAGCAATAGTTTGAGAATGTTCCTACATTTCAGGACTTCTATCGGAATTTCATCTATTCCTACTGCTTTATTTAATTTCATCCGGTTAAGAGCTGATTGTATTTCGTTTAATTGTATAGGATCTTGTAGGTGTGGGGATAAGTCTTGATTGTTCTCGCTGTTCTGACTGATATCAACTGGTGATTCATCTGTCTCTACTGGGTTTAACAGTGTCTCAAAATCATGCTTCCACTTATCAAGAACCTCTTTTGAGTTGGTTGAGACACTTCCGTCATCTTTAAGAACTTCCATCGGAATTTTCTTTCGCCTTTCCTGACCTATGCCAATCTTCCCAATTTCTTTCCAGAACAGTATCTGATTATTGATCTGAATATCCTCTATCTGTGTTTGCTTTTGCTTCAAGTACCGTCTTTTGGCGCGCTGTACCTCTTTATTAAAAAGTTTACGGTTTGTGACATAATTATGGCGCAGCCGTTTACGATCAGAATTTTTAGCTTTAAGCATCTCCTTTTCCGCTTTACATTGGTCATTCCAGAGTTTTGACAAGTGATCTGACCACCACGGTTTGTTCACTTTACGTTTTTTATTATTTGAGGCAGATTTTGAAATAACTGTTCGATGGGGCATCTTATCATTCATTTCAGATTTCAATGTTTCAACGAGCAATATAAAGACGCTGTCCAGATCGCCTGTTCTACATCTCTAATAAAAGTATTCACTGTATCCATATTATCATCAAGAAAGTTTTCTGGGACATTACGATCGTATTTGTCATATGTGATGGTTTCCTTATTAACACTTGACATTGTTTTTGGGTCCGTGAACTCAACGGTAAAGGTCCATAAAAGTAATGAGTGATCTGGAGCAGTTGTTACAGAGTTTATTTTCCTGTGCAGGTTTACTTGGTTAATTAAATCCGTTGTGAGAAGGACTTTAAATTCTTCAAATTTCGATAGATGCTCATATGGTGTCAGACAATAGTCGACAACAGATGCCCCTTGTGTGCCAACAAATGTAAAATTGTTTTCTAAACAGTTTCGTCCATTCATAATGCAACAGATTGAATCAATGAGAAATATGTTCTATAAAAGGGTTATCCTTTGGAAGCAAGGAATACACCACAGAAGTGAAAAATATGGAGTGTACATGTTTTCTGGGCCAGACTAGCTAGTTTCGGCCAATTAGGCCTCATCAGTGACCCTCAGATATTTTCAAAATTCCACAATGGAATCAATGATCCCAAAGGACAAGAAAATATAATCTACACTATGATGTAGGGCAGGGAGACGTTTTACCGCCGCCACACATTCCCACACACCAGCTGTAGTGAAGTTAAATATGTTCTATAGAAGGGTTATCCTTTGGAAGCAAGGAATACACCACAGAAGTGAAAAATATGGAGTGTACATGTTTTCTGGGCCAGACTAGCTAGTTTCGGCCAATTAGGCCTCATCAGTGACCCTCAGATATTTTCAAAATTCCACAATGGAATCAATGATCCCAAAGGACAAGAAAATATAATCTACACTATGATGTAGGGCAGGGAGACGTTTTACCGCCGCCACACATTCCCACACACCAGCTGTAGTGAAGTTAAATATGTTCTATAAAAGGGTTATCCTTTGGAAGCAAGGAATACACCACAGAAGTGAAAAATATGGAGTGTACATGTTTTCTGGGCCAGACTAGCTAGTTTCGGCCAATTAGGCCTCATCAGTGACCCTCAGATATTTTCAAAATTCCACAATGGAATCAATGATCCCAAAGGACAAGAAAATATAATCTACACTATGATGTAGGGCAGGGAGACGTTTTACCGCCGCCACACATTCCCACACACCAGCTGTAGCCGTTCCCCCTCCTTATTCACAGTAAAATCAATAATATCGCGTTCAGGTATAGAGTCTACCCCGGCTATGTAATCCTCCAAATCACCACATCTTCCATTAAAGTCTCCACAGATGTAAAACAGTTCGTCTTTACAGTATGTAAACGACTGATACAGTAACGTCTCATAAAATTCACCATGGTCAATATTCCTTGTTGAATCAGATGGTGGGAGATAACAAACACAGAAATAAAATGGTTTAGCATCAGTTAAGGCCCTGAAATGCAGCCACATAATGCCTTCATAAGATCTGTCAATCATATCCACTTCATAATCGTGCAGCACCCTGGTATTCACGAAACAACCTATACCACCCGAGCCCTTTTTTGCGTCTCTATGTAACTGCTGTATATTTTGTCCATACCATACATAACCTGGTAGCTGAAGAGTTTCAGAGTCTTTTAAATGCGTCTCCGCTATACCGATTAGGTCTAGATTAAACAGTGCTAAACACTCTGATCTCAAAAAGTGATTATCCGATTCAACATTTTTACTCCAAACTCTAACGTTCCAGAATCCACATCTGTACTAATACTTATATTTGTCACTGCGTTTTGTTGTATCGCGATCACGCTGTCTGTCGTCGTTATAATGTTGTCTCCTCCCTTCATAATCTCTCCTTTCCATTCCTTTGAGCGTAACTTGTTTTTTGAGTTATTCTGTCACCATCGCGATGTCGATGGTCATATTCACGATCTTGCCTATAGTCCCTTTTTTCTCTGTAATATTTATCATCCTTATATTTATCGTAACCATTCCTGGCGTTTGTATAGCTACTCGAGCGCCTGTCATTTCCGTCATTCAACTCTGCATACTCAGAAACGCATACACGAGAACCCTTGATATGCAGTTTTTCTTTTCCCAGTGTATTGACAATTGTTTGCAGGTTGCTTGTGATCTTTCTATGACAGCTCGGTTTATCAGGCTTTACATACACATTTTTGTAACGGCTGCTATGTTTGAGGTTCTTTTTAACACCCATAATTCGTATTTTGTCCATCTCGGACTCTAGTGTAGCTACCAGAATGCCGGGTTTCGAGTTTGTCTTACTTTCCTTTCTTTCAGCATTCGCAACAGTTATATCTATCAAATGTAAATAGTCAAGAATGCTCTCTACTCTGCGTTTAGTGTCCTCATTTTCTCTCTCTTCTAAGTTCTTTATTATAATTCTCCGCTTTCTTTGAGAATCGTCACTAGCAGTTTCATTTCCTTCCTTCATTCTACTTTCAATGAACTTAACACGTTCTGCTAGTGAATCAATTTCATCCTCTTCCTTCACTGTGGAAATTACAGTCTGTTCCAAGCGTTTGATGTTCCTCTCATTCTTCTGAATGAGCTTATTGGTTTCTTCCCTTTGCTTGGCAATCTGTGCCTTCACTTTCACCTCTATCGTATTGTCAATCGACTTTATAACGTTACTTTCAACCTTCTTTGTCAGTCTTTCCATTCCTTGATTAAATTCGCTTCTTATATTGTCAAACTGAATTTGCATTTTTCTTATAGCGTCCTTATTGCTTCTGTCAATATTGTCTATCTTTCCCTCTAAACTTTTTCTCATTTCAGTCATTGCCTCTAGAATTACACTAGTGCCTGCGTGGTCTTTCAATTCGTCTGGTATGAATGGTTTCTCTTGTTTAGTACTTCCAGAGGTAAGTTCACACTCTGCACTATCTCTATGTTCTAAAGGCACTTTTTCCTTTGGGACATGGTTATTTTCTTGTTTCCGATTTTCTGGTGAATCACCTTTCTTTGGTTTTGTGATTTGTCGATTTGTCGATTCTTTGATACTTTTGCTGATTTTTGCGTCTTAGGTGTTTTTACTGACTTTACCAAATTCCCTTTGCTGTTTGACTTGCAAGTGTCTTTCTATGAGTTAGCGACTAAATTCCTTCTAGCCGTAATTTTATTTCTCCCATCTGTTTTACTCTTAAAAGTATCCTGATCAACTTCTGTTTTATTCTCACTAGTCATACCGGAAGTCCCTGGTGACACATTTTTCAACTTTTTGTTGGCAGTCTCTCCAGCTGATGGTGCAGACAAAGTTCTTTTCCGACTACTCGGTAATGGCGTGCGCAAAATTGCTGTCACCTTTTGACTAGCCATCACAGATTCAACGTAACTGGTTGCATCCTGTAATAAGTCAATTGTCCCACTTTCTGAATTTGAAGTGCTAACACTACAAACACTGCCACACTTTGAAGGGCTCTGATCAGGATTACCTGTCTCATTCTCTGCCTGTTTGGTCTGATCGATAGATACCCGAATTTGTGTTATTTCGCTTGCCATAGTTTGAACAATAAATTGTCGTTAACGTAGCACAGGCAAGGGCTAATAGTAGTTCACCAAAGTTAATGCACCGCAATATTGAAGTAAAGCGTTCCGTCTGATCTCGGGGTAACTTCGAGATCGGTCCCAGACCAACAACAAAGCGTCTTAGAGCGTCCACAAAGCGTCCTACTGATCTCGGGGTAACTTCGAGACCAGTCCCAGACCAACAGAAAAGCGTCCCAGAGCGTCCACAAAGCGTCCTACTGATCTCGGGGTAACTTCGAGACCAGTCCCGCGACTTTCGTTAGCGTTACTCCTCAAGCTGGGGGTAATCCCGGGTAATCCCGGGTGAGTCCGTGAAATATACTAATATGCAGTGCGGTCCGATCAAGCGTGACGAATTTTGCGACAGGAGTCGCTCCCGCTAGCAAAACTTCAACATTTAGGCTATTTTACACTATTATATTCAAACACAATGGACACAATAGGCTTAATCTAGCTTTCAATAGAGCAGCACTGCAGTTAAAACAATAGGAGAACAATGGGGAAAATATGGCGGCCTCCTATATCAATATTATGAACACTTTGACAGTGACAACATACTAAGAATTGCCGAATATCTTATTTGCCAGACTGAATCTCGAACTTTTAATAGCACTAATAAGATCACAGTACCTTTATAAAACATATCTTCCAAAATTAATTCTAAAAGAATGCACTAATAAAACCCATAAAATCACATGAACTGAAACGGCCTGGTATTTTTCTGATAACGGTCCAGTAAAATCATTGCAATGCGGGTGATTTATTTACAGCCCTTTTCCCTAGCACCGTATTACCTTGGCACGTCACTTCAGCTGGTGTCTGGGATTGTGTGGCGGCCATAAAATGTTTTCCATGGTGTAGTTTATATTTTCTTGTCCTTTGGGATCATTGATTCCATTGTGGAATTTGAAAATATTTGAGGGTTCCTGATGAGGCCTGAATGGCCGAAACTAACTCATCTGGCCGTGAAAACATGTACTCACCATATTTTCCAGTTTTGTGATGTATTCCTTGCTTTCAAAGGATAACCCTTTGTAGAACATATTTAGATCCTCTAAGCGGTTAACCAGTACTCGTGTGCGGCTTGGAACTTTATTTACGCCCGCATGGAGCAACGGGAATACTATGTGAGGTTCCACAAAATGAAAATAGTTTAATCTGGCTTAAGCTATTCATTTTACTTTTCGGTGATGACTTTTATAAATCCAAAGAGGACCTCCAACATAAACTGGACATCTTTGGAAATTACGTCGACGACTGGAAACTTACAGTTAACACTTTGAAAAACAAAAATGCTGGTCTTTTCAAGAATCAGATGTTCTAGTCTCAACTTTTATCTCAAATGTCAGGAATTAGAAATATTGAACGCGACTATAAATATTTAGGAACCCTTTTATCCCATAATGGCTTTTCTGCTTAGGTTAAAAAGTTTATCGTCGAACAAGCTAGCATTGCCCTTTTTTCGTTGCAACGTAAGATTCGAACTATTGACTTTCCATTAGACATGAAATATTTCTCTTTAATAAAGTAATAAAACCAATACTGCTTTACGAGTGCGAGATCTGGGGCTTTGGGAATTTAGATGTTATCGTAAGAGTACAGCGCAAGATGTTTTAAACAAATTCTAAATTTAAAAAGGTCCTTCTGTTATGCTATATGGAAAATTAGGTACATTCCCACTTTCTATTGACATACAAAGCAGAATGGTCTAAAGTATGTGATATGAATGCCAAAAATGAAATAGCAGCATCATTATATAATATCGTCTATTAGTTAAAAAAAAGCGGAAAATGCAAGTCGAAATAGCTAAGTCATATAAATCAAATGGTACGTTCAAACGGATTTAAAAACGTATGGGATTCTCCCATCCAGATAATTTCTCAATGGTTTGTAAAAGCGTTTAATCAAAAACTCAAAGACCAATACCTCGAACTTTGGAATTCGTTGGTAGACAGGTCTTCAAGTAGTATAGATTATCGAATTTTTAAAGATAAATTCGAAATGAATACATATTTTTCTGTTCTGTCGAACAGGCAATGTCGCATTTTGACTTCTTATCGGACAAGAAATCACCGCCTTCCTATAGACGGATGTTACTTCTTATATGGTACCTAAATTTATGATCTTATTATTTTCATACTGTCTTCATTTATCATTGTCATGCTGGCTGGTGCTCGATGTTGTTGTGAGATGGACCAGCAGAGACCCCAACCCAAATTTATTGACAAACGTATTGTGCAATGGGCATTTCCATTGATCAGTGGAGGGCCTCTGTTGGTCTGTTTTATCTCTGCATCTCAAGCAGCAAAAGTTTGTTCACAATAACTCTAAATCTGTACTCATTGTTTATTCTTTTTGTGTCTCTTCAAAAGCTATTTTCATGCATTTGTCACCATACGTATACTCTCATGGTTTTTAATTTTTATCCCCCGACCGAATAGGTTCGGGGGATATAGCGATCAGCCTGGCGTCCGTCCGTCTGTCCGTCCGTCTGTCCGTCCGTCCGTCCGTCCGTAGACGCAGCCTTGTGATGGTCATAACTCCTATACCCTTTGAGATTCATTGATGGTTCTTGGCACAATTGTTCACAAGGCCGAGACGGCGTGTCATGCGCAAGAACCAGAACTCTGGATGCCATACCTTTTTAGTTATCTCCCCTTTTAATAAAATAGAATGACTACTTTGTGATGGCCATAACTCCAATACCCTTTGAGATATATTTATGGTATCTGGCACAGTTGTCCACAAGGCTGAGACGGCGTGTCATGCACAAGAACCACAACTCTGGTTGCCATGGTTTTGGAGTTATCTCCCCTTCCAATAAAATAGAGTGACAACCTTGTGATGGCCATAACTCCTATACCCTTTGAGTTTCATTGATGGTTCATGGCACAATTGTTCACAAGGCTGAGATGGCGTGTCATGCGCAAGAACCAGAACTCTGGATGCCATACTTTTTTAGTTATCTCCCCTTTTAATAAAATAGAATGACTACTTTGTGATGGCCATAACTCCAATACCCTTTGATATATATTGATGGTACCTGGCACAGTTGTTCACAAGGCTAAGACGGCGTGTCATGCACAAGAACCACAACTCTGGTTGCCATGGTTTTGGAGTTATCTCCCCTTCCAATAAAATAGAGTGACAACCTTGTGATGGCCCTAATTCTAATACCCTTAAAGATATATTGATGATACATGGCACAATTGTTCACAAGGCCGAGACGGTGTGTCATGCACAAGAACCACAACTCTGGGTGCCATGGTTTTTTAGTTATCTCCCCTTCCAATAATATAGAATCACTACCTTGTGATGGCCACATCTCCAACACTCTTTGAGATATATTGATGATACTTGGTACAGTTGTACATGAGGTTAAGCAGGTGTGTCATGTGCAAGAACCACAACTCTGGGTGCCCTGGTTTTTTTAATTATCTCCCCTGACAATATAACCTTGTGATGGCCATAACTCCAATACTCTTTGAGATATATTGATGGTACTTGGCACAATTGTATACAACAATGAGATGGCGCTTCATGCCTAAGAACCACAACTCTATGTGCTATGATATTTGAGGTTTTTTTTGGTTTTGGGTTTTACGGCCCTTTCAAGATTATTTCACTCATATCGAGCCGATCGTTAATCATAGGTGGGCGAAAACCGGAGTACCCGGAGAAAAACCACCTGACCTTCCGTTGCAGAACTTGGCGTCTCACACGTGACCCGAGCGAGGCTCGAACCCACGGCGGTGAGAGACCTAATGACTAAGAGTCAGCGCTCTTATCCATTAGGCCACGGAGGCCCGTTTGGTATTTGAGTTATCTCCCCTTCCAATATAACAGTATGACTGCCTTGTGATCATTGTACCTCCAATACCCTTTGAGACATATTTGTGGAACTTGATGCAGATGTACATGAGGTTAAGCAGGTGTGTCATGCTCAAGAATTACAACTCTGGGTAATCTGGTATTTTAGTTATCTCCCCTGGCAATATAACCTTGTGATGGCCATAATTCCAACACCCTTTGAGATATATTGAAGGAACTTGGCACAATTGTATACAAGGTACAGAAGGGATGTCATGTGCAAGAACCACAACTGTTGGTGCTGTGGTATTTGAGTTATCTACCCTTTCAATATAACTGTATGACCTGGTTGTGATCACTATATCTCCAATACCCTTTGAGACATATTGATGGCACTTTATACAGAAATACATGAGCTTAAGCAGGCATGTCATGCGCAAGAACGACATTTCTGAATGCCCTGGTTTTTTAGTTATCTCCCCTGACAGTATAATCTTTCGATGGCCATAACTGCAATACTTTTGTGATATATTGCTGGTTTAATTCTGGTGCACTTTCTATTGGTGAACAATCTTCTGAAGGCCAAATTGGCTTTTGGTCGGGGGATTTGCCATCTCTTCCGATGGCTATTTTTACAATCTGCAATGCTTCTTTGTGATTCTTTTTTTACTACTTCAAGCCGGAGATATTGAAACCAATCCAGGTCCTGAACATGTACATGATCTTTCAATTTTGCACTTAAACATCAGGAGTATTAGAAACAAATTAGATTTCATACTTGATAATTGTTTTGATTTCAATATTTTGTGTTTTACGGAAACCCACTTAGATGCAAACGTTTCTACTGACATGCTTTCTCTCTCCAATTGTTACTGTACACCATACCGTGAGATAGAACAAATCATGGTGGGGGTGTTATGGCATACGTAAACTCAAGCCTGCTCCATGTGAGAAGACTGGATCTTGAGGTCTTTTGTGCAGAATCAATATGGATAGAAATCAAGGTAAAGAATGAAATATATTTAATAGGTTTATTTTATAGCCCTTCAACAGCAGATGCTCAGTTCTTCAACAATCTAAACTTAAACATTGAAAGAGCCCTTGAACACTCCAAAAACCTTATTATTGTTGGAGACCTAAATGAAGACCAACTTAATCCTAATTTTCAAAACTTAAAGAATGTATTACTTATCAACTCCATGGCAAATGTTATTAATGAACCAACCCGACAACAAGCACTTCTTGACCCAATTATTATTCCAGAAGACTTGCCTTTTCTTGACTCTGGCACCATAGCTGTTCCAGCCAACATTAGTGACCATAAAGTAACATATTTAACATTACCCTTTCAATATGACACAGAAGGTGTTTTTAATAGATTGGTTTTTTTATATAAGAGGGCAAATTTTACATTATTGAAACAAAAAATATCTGACTTTGATTGGACCTGTCTAAGGGAAGGAACTCTGGATGAAGCCTGTTCTAAGTTCAATAATAATTTTCTTAACTTTTTTAACGTGTGTGTTCCATCAAAAAATGTACTTATCAGACCGGACGACAAACCTTGGTATGATTGTGAAATAAGAAGAGTGTCTAGAAAAAGAGACAGGTTAAAGCGTAAATTCAACAAATCAGGAAATCAAAACATTTTGGCAAGGTACAAGTTTTTTCGCAATAAAGTTAATAATTTAAAACGGCATGCAAAAGAGCAATTTTACAATAATTTGGAATTTTCCATATCTGACTTTCACTCAAATGACAAAAAACAATTTTGGAAGGTTGTACGTCACTTTGTTTAAGGTAATAGCAGCTCTTCTTCAATTCCACCTCTCCACTCCTACCCGGTCACTGGTCAAAACGACTTCTGTTTTTCAACCGAAGATAAGGCTGAATTGTTGAATAAATATTTTACATCTATCTCCACTGTAAATGATGAAAATGCTATATTACCTGCTTTTGAATATATATGTCAAAACAGAATATCTTGTATTACATGTACCCCAGATGAAGTTGCTTCCCTCATTGAACTTTTAAATCCCAACAAAGCAACAGGGCCAGATGGAATTAGTAATAAAATGTTGAAAGCTGTCTCTAAAGAAATAGCTGTACCCCATAGCATTCTTTTTAATAGATTTTTAGGGAAGGTAAATTTGGAGAAATTTATAAATATTCAAATGTAATACCGTTGCCCAAAAAGGGCGATAACGCTGATCCTTCAACATTTAGACCAGTTTCACTCTTAAGTAACGTTGGTAAGCTGCAGGAAAGAATAGCTTTTAAACATTTTTAATTTTTTACATGAAAATGATTTACTCTATAAATATCAATCTGGGTTTTTGCCTAATCATTCTACAACTTTCCAACTTATTGACATATACCATCACATCTGTCAAACTTTCGATAATAATCAATATTCTTGCATGGTTTTCTTAGACGTTTCTAAGGCTTTTGATAGAGTATGGCACAAGGGACTTATCTTTAAATTAAAACAGTATGGCATAGAAGGGGACTTACTTGAATGGATAAGTGACTATTTAAGTGGGAGAAAGCAAAAAGTTGTTTTAAGAAACAGCTCATCAAGCTTGAGGAGAGTTACTGCTGGGGTTCCTCAAGGTTCTGTTCTTGGCCCTTTATTATTTTTGGTTTATGTCAATGAGATATCTGAATCTTTACTTAGTCTTACACGTTTATTTGCTGATGACTGCTCTCTATTTTACTCTGCAGCAAACATCAAAGACATTGAAGGTATTATCAATCATGACTTACGTATGTTAGTCAGCTGGGCTGCTCAGTGGTTAATTAATTTCAATCCCCTTAAAACCGAAGCAATGCTTTTTAGCCTAAGATTTATTGAATCACTACCAAATTTAATCTTTGACGGTACACCTATCAAATTTGCAACAGAACACAAACATTTAGGCTTAACATTTAGCAATAATGGACAATGGCATAACCATATTGAAAATATTCTTAAGAGTGCTTCTAAAGTTATTGGTATAATGAGGAAATCAGATATACATTTAGTCGTGTTGCTCTAAACCAAATATACCTTTCATACTTACTGCCCATCATCGAGTATTCTTGTGTTGTATTGGACGGTTGCACACAAAGAGACATTGAGTCTCTCCAAAAACTTCAGAACGAAGCTGCCCGCATTGTTACAGGCTTAACAAGATCAGTTTCCTTAGATAACCTTTATAAAGAGAGTGGGTGGGTGTCACTTATCCAAAGAAGGAAGCAGCAGAAACTTATCTTCATGTATAAATCACTTAATGGTCTTGTTCCTTCATATGTATCCGATTTAATTCCTACGCTTGTTGGAGAAACAAATGCCTATAATTTACGAAATAATAACAATATCACTGTTCCCTTTTGCAGGACAGAAATTTCTCGTAAATCATGTATTCCTTCGTCTATTTCGACATGGAATTCGCTTGACATAGAATTACGTAATTCACCGTCTGTGTCTAGCTTTAAGTACCAGTTGAAAAAAACACAAACTAATTCAGTAGTTCCCACATACTACAAAGTTGGTAGTAGACGCATCTCAGTTCTACATGCAAGAATTAGAAATAACTGTAGTAATTTATTTTTTGATCTGTATATTAATCATCTGTCACCAAGTCCTACATGCAGTTGTTCTGAAGAAGTTGAAGATGCAGAGCATTATTTCTTTAGATGCTCACACTTTATCAATGAACGAATCGCATTTTTCGATCCACGAGGAATTTCAATCCACTGAATATTAATAAACTTTTGTTTGGAAATGAAAATCTCACACCAGAAGAAAATGCCACTATTTTCACAGCCGTCTAAACTTTTATCAAGGACACCAGAAGGTTTACTGATTAGTCTGCTGCTCACTAAGGCCAGTATGACAATTCATCTTATGACATTCAATTCCGTTATCTTATCATTTATTTGATTAGTATGTTATTTACATTATTGTAACCTTTACTACATCACCTTTTCGTATTTTTGTAGTGCAAACTTGTTTACTTTGCCATTATCATGTGTCTGTATATTGCTGTAATGAAGCTCTATAAGGGGAGGGCCGTAACTAATGTTGGTAGAACTTGTGGCCCGACCCTATTGCTTGTTTGGAGGATGCAATAAAATATGTTTAAACTAAACTATAGACGGATCCAATGTTTTGACACGGACCTTGTTTACATTTCACTGCGCATGCGCCAATTACCTCCCCTGCAGAGGTACTCTTTTATCTGGTTGGCAAAACATGACTATTGCCGTACAGTGTCAATGAGAATTTCGAATATTCATCATGTGATTAAACTCATTTCTTCTCCACAAAATTAACTGATCCTTGTCAGTTTGTGTTTTTGAAGTAATAAATGATATAGAACCAGTCTCTTCTGACATTTTATCGCACAATTTTGTTGCCTAAAAAGCGTTATAAAACTACCCACCATCATGTCAAAACGTAGTCAATGCGCTTTACTTAACGAAAGGAAACAAGATTAAAGCATGTATATTTTCTACCCAATTTTATACGAAAAAGAAGCAGTTTAATGTCAAAAATGGTTTGTGGCAACAGTTTTGATAGAAAGACGATTTAACAATAGTTATTGCAGAAAACAATTCGTGCTACATCAACGGTAGAGTATGGAACCGGAAGTTTTTTTGCCCACCAGATAAAACGAGGCTAATGACCTTTGACCCTGTGTGACGTAGACTTTGGATGTGTCTATAGAGACTGGGCGCTGGGGTAGCACGCCGTTATATGAGAGAATCTGCAGGCTTGCGGACGACGTTGGCGAGGGGTACCATTATATTCTGAAGTGTAATTTTTTTAAGATCAGCGATATAAATACATTAAGCCTTATTACATAACAAATCCAAATGTACCGAAATTCTGCAGATTGATGAACGAAACAAGTGTAACGGAATTAAGAAAATTATGCACATTTATTGATATCATCAAAAAAGAAACGCAAGAATAAGCGCTATCAATAACTTCGAAATATTTCCAGCGTGCAGTATGAGAACAAGAATCTTGGTGCGCTAGCATTGTCATCCAAGCAACTTCATGAAACTTTATATGTTGTCGTCGACGTTGATTCCACGGTGCAAGTCGATGTATAGTCAACCTCTGAAAGTCAGATACATTTGTTGTTCTGTTATAATTTATGATGCCATATACAGCTTTTCTTAAACACAAAACGTAAGAGATTGCTTATATACGGGGCGACGTTTTACTTTTAATTCCTCATAATTATTCCTGGTTGTCCATAATTCAAATTATGGATAGCCATACTTATTTATGGATATCCATAATTATTTATGAAATACATTATGCGAATAAATGATATCCATAATTCGAATTATGGACATCCATAAATCGATCTGAATTATGGATATCCATAAATCGAATTTTGAATATCCATTATTCGATTTATGGCTATCTATTATTCGAATTATGGATATCCATTATTCGGCTGATTTATGGATATCATGAATACGAAATATGGATGTCCATAAATCTAATTATGATTCTATTAACATGGATTAAATAGTAAAACGGTACCCCATACTTATGTACAGATCTAGAATCATACACGTGGCGTATTTGTACGTGGAAAGCAGGAATATGGCTAATGGGTATATTGCTTAAACACGGCTTTTTGCTCACAGTTACAAGTCCATTTAGCAAGAAAATATAGCACTGCAAACATTTTTGTATGAACCATGGGTTTGATAAAGAAGAGTGGTTGCTTTCTTGCTCACCTGACAGAAGGTCATGACTGTGAAATGTCCGGCGTCGTCGTTCGTCGTGCATCGTCCGTAGTGCGCCGTGCGTGTGTGATTTCTTTCTTGTGAACACTCGAGAGGCCACAGTTTTTTGGCCATTCATCATCAAACTTAGCCAGAATGATCATCATGACAATATCTCAGTCAAGTTCGAATATGGGTCATGCCAGGTCAAAAATATGTCAGTAGGTCATATCATAAAAAACATTGTGAACATATAAGAGGCCACAGTTTTGGTCCGATCATCAGCAAACTTATGACAATATCTCGTTCATTTTTTAATATGGGTCATGTCGGGTCAAAAAGTAGGTCAGTAGGTCAAATCATAGAAAATCCTTGTGAACACACAAGAGGCCATAGTTTTGGTCCGATCATTATCAAACTTGTTCAGAATGATCATCTTGACAATATCTCGCTCAAGTTCGAATATGGGTCATATCGGATAAAAAAGTAGGTCACTATGTCAAAACATAAAAAAACTTTTGAACACTCTTGAGACCATATCTCTTGGTCCAATCATCATCAAACTTGCCCAAAATGAGTATCTTGATCGTTCAAGTTCGAATATGAGTCAGGTCGGGTCGAAAAATAGGTCAGTGAATCTTGATCGTTCAAGTTCGAATATGAGTCAGGTCGGTTCGAAAAGTAGGTCAGTGAACCTTGTGAATACTCTAAAATTTGCTCAGAATGATCATCTTGACAAAATCTCGGTCCGGTTCGAATATGAGTCATTAGGGGTCAAGAAGCAGGTCAGCAGGTCAAATCATACAAAAACCTTGCGAACACTCTAGAGTTCACTCTTTTGGTCCAATCCTTATTAAACTTGCTTAGAATAATGATATTGACAATATCTCACTCAAGTTCGAATATGGGTCAAATCCTAGAACCATCTTGTGAACACTCCAGATGCCACAGTTTTGGTCCTATTATCATAAATCTTGCTCAGAATTATCATCTTGGCAATATCTCGGTCAAGTTCGAATATGGGTCATGTCGAATCAAAAAGTCGATCAGTAGGTCAATTTAAAATAACTTTTGAACCGTTTGAGATAGAGTCTTCATACTTGTAATGTAAGTTCCTTGTCACAAGGGCTTCCCGCACAAACCCCCGCCACCAAAAATGATATGTGACCATGACCTTGCCCTGTGACCTGCTTTATCATAACTTTGGAAGCTTTTGAGATATAGCTTTCACCTTTTGCATGTATTTTCCTTGTGTCGAGGAAGCATTTGAGATAGAACCTTCATATTTGGCATGTAGGTCCCTTGTGACCTTGTGACAAAGGCTTCCTAGTCATACAAAAATATTATCTCTGACCTTGACTTTGACATGTGACCTGTATCATAACTTTTGAACCATTTGAGATACAGCCTTTATATTTTACATGTATGTTCATTGTGACAAGGACATCCCACATAGAAAAAAAATGTTTTTATTTTACCTTGAAATCTGACCTACTTTGTCATACCTTTTGAGCCATCTAAGATAGAGCATTCATATTTGGTACGTAGGTTGTTGTGACAAGGGCTTCCCAATCTTGCAAAAATGTTTGACCTGTAACCTTGACCTTGAACTGTGACCTACCTAATAATAACTTTTGAGCCGTTTGAAAATGACCTTTATATTTGGCATGTGTGTTCCTTGTGACAAGGGTTTCCCACCCATACAAGAACTTTAACTTGTGCCCTTGTCCTTTGACCTACTTTGTCGTAACTTTTGAACCATTAAGGATAGAGCCTTCATATTTGGCATGAAGGTTTCTTGTGACAAGCCTAGTCATCTACCGCCCAGTCGGCCACCCACCAAGTCACCAGAACTAAAATAATACACTCCTTAAAACGAATTTTACTCCGAAATATACAAAATAATTTCACAGGAATCTTTCTTGGGTCACTGTCAAAACCAAAATTGCTCAAACCATCCAATCCACCTTACATTTCCTACTGTTTTAGTTCTACAATAAGGATCAGGTGAGCGACTCAGGGCCGCTATGGCCCTCTCGTTTTCATTTTGACGAGAGGCCCATGGGCCACTATGTTCACTATGAGCTTGTATGTGTGTGTGGGTGGGGGGGGGGGGCACTGCCCATTGACAACCATGTATTTTAATAAACCATGCAAGCCTTGAGCCAAATGACGCTACAGATAAAATATTGACCCAATTAGCCTAGAACTTCAGAGGTGTGATGTCGCTTGACTGTGTTGTTGCAAGACAACAAATGCTAATTGACAATTTCCCATCTGTGGCAACCAGTAGGTCTAAAATGATATGTCAGATAGAACATTCTTTAAGGAACATTGCTGTGAAAACTTGACAAAATATCTTGAAAGGCGCAAATATCATTTTTCAATTTTCCCCATTTTAAGTACATGTATATGGAAACTCTAAATTTGCCATAGCAATCAAACTAATGAGCCAAATTTCATAAAAAAAACAATACAACACAAACCTGTTAAGGCAAATATGATGAATATATCCATAACGTCTCAGCCTCATAGAGCATATGGTTTCTGAGAAGATGATTTTTTATGTATTATTATTATTATTTGGTTTCCTATGGCAACCAATAAAATTGAGCAGTTGTGCTTAACTAAAAAAAAATCTCTGCAAAGGCTTGGCAGCAAATGCAATTTTTCATTTTTCCCTATAATAAGACAATGGGAACTCTAAGTTGCCATAGCGTCCAAACTTAAACGCCGCATTTCATAAAAACACAAAACCCGTTTACGCACTTATGCTGAATATGTTCATAAAGTCTCAGCCTCAAAGAGCATATGGTTTCTGAGGAGATGACTTTTAAAGTAGATTTATACGCCCGTCTGAAAAAGTTATAAGTTATGCCCCCACCCCCCGGCATCCGTCCGTCCGTCCATCTGTAAACTTTTCGTTTCCGAATAACTCCTCCTACAGTTTACATTCGATCAAGCTGAAACTTCATACATAGTTAGACCATGATGTGGGGCAGCGCATATTGTTTCGAGGTTACTCTCCACCAAATAATAATAGAGTTAAGCCCCTTTGAATTTTTTTGTAAACTGCGTTTCCGGATAACTCCTCCTACAGTTAACATCAAATCAAGCTAAAACTTCATACATAGTTAGACCATGAATTGGGGCAGCGCATATTGTTTTTTGTAAACTTTTCGTTTCCGGATAACTCCTCTTACAGTTTATATCCGATCAAACTGAAACTTCATACATCATTAGACCATGATGTTGGGAAGCGCATATTGTTTCGAGGTTACGGTCCATCAAATAACAATAGAGTTATGCCCCGTTGGAATTTTGTGTAAACTTTTCGTTTCCGGATAACTCCTCCTGCAGTTTACATCCGATCAAGTTGAAGACCATGATGTGGGGCAGCGCATATTATTTCGAGGGTTTTTTTTTTTTTTTTTTTGGTTTGGGTATTACGGCCCTTTCAAGATTATTTCACTCATATCGAGCCGATCGTTAATCAGAGGTGGGCGAAAACCGGAGTACCCGGAGAAAAAACCACCTGACCTTCCGTTTGCAGAACTTGAAGTCTCACATGTGACCCGAGCGAGGCTCGAACCACAGCGGTGAGAGACCTAATGTTCAAGAGTCAGCGCTCTGTACCACTAGGCCGCGGAGGCCCGTTATTATTTTGAGGTCACGGTCTGCCAAATATTACCAGAGTTATACCCGTTTCACAGATTATTCTTAACGCTCCGTTTCTGGATAACTCCTCTAACATTTTACATCTATTGAAGCTGAAACTTTACATATAGTAAGACCGTGGAACAGTGCATATTATTTTGAGCATGGCCAACTATATCTGACATTAGCCCGATGACTTTCAACCGTGACAGTCGCACAGAAAGTCAATATTGGTTGTCTCCCTTTGACTGAGGCCTACGATAGATACCTATTCGTGTACCTGTCGTGTAATCAATATTGTGTTTTAATCTGGCCGTGTGTGAAAATGACCCCGGGGGATATTGAACGATAGATACGTCTAGTTAATTTTGATCTGCGTGTTTTGGTACTTTAAGCGAGAAAAATTCTCGTTTTGTCAAACGGTTAAAGTTGAGCCTTTTTGTACTTAAAATATTATCGGTTCTCACAAATCCATTTTTTTCTGGAATGTGATATTCCACATTATTTAAAAAAAAAAAAAAAACATTTATAGTTAATGGACGTCAGATTGCATTATTTAAAATTACATTGTTTAGTAAAGCAACATGTTCATAAGTCCATGTAATAAAACCCCCTGTAAACCACACTTTACATTACAGAAGAGAGAGGTTTAGAGGGGTTACAATGTGTATTATCCGCACCTAGACATTGTATTTTTCATCATAAAAATAATGTGCTTTTTTTAGATATAAATTAACATTTCGAAGATGAGAAAGAAAACATTGTCACAAGGATATGTTTTCTTAATGGGTTGACAGTTTTGTTTGATTAGAGGTTTAACGTCCCCGTCAACACTGTATAGGTCATTTTTCGGACGTTGCTTCCAATTTTGAGGGACTTTTACCCGGCACTGAGATGACATCTCAAGCCCTGCCACCCAATGAAACCAGTAAGGTTTATCTGCATGGACGGTCCAACTCGCACCACTTTTCATGGGCAGGCTTAGAGCCCCAATGCAGTTTACTAGTACTCATGTGCTGTGCAGTCAGTTTCAGCTCTGCTTGGAAGCATCATGCAGCCCAATCTATTTCTTCAAGCCCCGTTGGGCGGAGGCCGTAATGGGTTGACAGCAAAGGCCATGATCTAAGCTCGACGTCTGATCTGAGCATGCACTGTTTCCAGAATAAGTGTCCATGTTTGGGCTTTCCCGTCCAAAATGTACTTAAATCTGCTTGACTATCATTATAATGTTAACAAGTCCATGTCACTGATGAACACCCCTTCTAAATCCAACTTTATATAGAGAAAACTATGGTTTGCTGGAACATACATGTATATTTTTCTATTACTTTCGTTCCAAACATATGTTGTGGGTATTCGTCAGAAGCGAGGCAGTTCTAACAAGATCCACAACCTATATTTAAAGAAGTAATAAACTATGACACATTTTTTTTTAATAACCGTTTTCTGCAACCTAAAGAATGCATTATTTCACATGAATGTGTTATCATAATGGTCGCAATGATTATTCAATATTGTAACATATCCATGTAAGGTAATGCTTACTTACACTGTTTGAAATTAATTGTGACTAATCAAAAATATAGAACGAAGAATTAGGTTTTAATTAGGTTTTTACCTGTAACCATTTTAATTATCTATAATAACATACTGCAAATTCAAACATCAAATATTTATTCTGGAAAGAAAGGTTCATTGATTGTTTGATTCGAAGTTTAACGTCCCCGTCAACACTGTATAGGTCATTTTGGAGATGTTGCTTCCCATTTTGTGTGACTTTTACCCGACATTGTGATGAACTGACATCTCAAGCCCTGATGCCTAGTGAAACCAATAGGGTTTATAAGCATGGACGTTCCGACTCGCACCGGCTTAGATCCTCTGAGCGGTTTACCAGTACTCGTGTGCATTCGGTTTCAGCTCTGCGTGTAATTGCATCATGCAGCCCATCTATTTCTTCAAGCCCCGAAGGGCGGGGCCGTTATTGATTGTTAATGTAAAGGAATATTTTCAAAATGCCGACAATAACAAACAACAAATTGGCCGATTTATCAAAAGGGAGCAATCACTTACATATCTGCAAAATACATTACGAAAACACGCCTATACAAATGCATTCAAAACGTTACCATCGAAAAATAAAAAAGATGAAAACTTGTAATATTTTTCTTATTTCTGCTCAAAAACATAGATTTTGGGCACTCGACAGAACCGCCTAGGCGAGGCGGTACTAACGAGCATCCACAATCTATGTTTTGAGCAGAAATATGAAAAATACCACAAGTTTTCATCTGAAAATCTTCATTGTTTGATTTTTAAATTTACAATGTATTTATATAGGCGTGTTTTCGTAATGTATCCGTTGAGACGAGAACCTTGAGTCTAAGTTGTAAGCATAGAAATGCAAAGGAGATACTCTTACTGATTTTAATGCGGATAATCTGTCTTGACACAATAATTGCCGATTATCTATCTATCTATCTATCTATCTATCTATCTATCTATCTATCTATCTATCTATCTATCTATCTATCTATCTATCTATCTATCTATCTATCTATCTATCTATCTATCTATCTATCTATCTATCTATCTATCTATCTAGTCTCAGTTGCTTCTTAATGACTCAGTAAGCCTTAAATAGTATATTTATCATGCCATCATTGTGTGAAAGGAGTAAAGATAAACAACTTAAAATTTTCAGTTGTTCACAAATAATATTCATCTTCCTTTTTTTCTTCCTTTATTTATTTATTTGAAAATACACATGAAATATTGTTATATTCTCATTTATGCTGATAGCACAGAGTTTGAGCACTCGTAAGACCGCCTCGTCGAGGCGATTCTAATGAGGTCCAACAATCTCTGTTTTAAACAAGCAATAAGAATACTATATTATTCCCTTTCCCCCCGAGAAGAAGTATTTGTGCCGCCAATGTCTCTTAGCTAGTTTATATGTTTCTCTTCCTTATTTTGTTCGTGCTAAACGAGTAAATCTTTCTTTCTTTTTTAAATGACGATAACTTCATCATATACGCTCTTTCTTTCTTTCTTTCTTTCTTTCTTTCTTTCTTTCTTTCTTTCTTTCTGCTCAGGTAAACGACGCACGTCAATATAATCGTTCATGATGGATTGTTAATCGATCAATACATCGAGTAAGCACACTTCCGACTACCTGTCGATAATCGAATTATCACCAAGTATTGTGACGCGCGCCGTTAACTTTGCACCAATAGTAGTCACTAGACCAGTAAGTGGCAACTTGACCTGTAGTTGTATTTAAAAAGGTAATATCATAAACCTGGGGACGGTAAATAAAAATAATTCAGATAAAATGAACAATTAAGACTCCGGGTCTCATCCGAGATTACGCTTCTTGCTAAAAAGAATTACCGTTTTATCATCACGATAGCAAGTCCGTGTAATGAAAACCCTCTAACCCCTACTTTATATAGAGAAAAGTGGGTATAGATTATTTTCTTTATTTCTGCACCAAGACATAGGTTGTGGGTACTAGTTAGAACCAATCGCCTCTACTGACCGTGCATTTAGATAACATATTTAATTACAATATTTTTTATTTACTTTGTTTTACGCCGCAGCCATAGATATTTTTGTCATATCGAGTTGTACGCAAAAATTACAGAATATAGACCATGCGTTTCTGAAGATTTAGAAAGTCAACGGTTTTCCTAGACATATTACTGAGCAATTACTGAGTTTCATGTCAGTTTAATCTATCTATCTATCTACCTAATAGTGTAATTGGGTGGCAGGGCTTGAGATGTCATTTCCTCTCAATGTCGGGTGAAAGTTCCACAAAATTGGAAGCAACGTCTCCAAAATGACCTATACAGTGTTGATGGGGATAAATAAAGACGTATGTTATCAATGAAATGTTTCCAGCAATCATCCCAAACCTTTTTTTTCTGTAGGCTACAAGACATAGGTTGTGGGTACTCTATGGACCGGTTCTTGCAAATCTTGGATAATATGTATTTGTCTGTTGAAGCAATTAAATAAATTTAAAAACAACAGTTCTAGCAATAACCCACAACCTATAAGAAGGTACGGTGTCAAACGGATGTATTCTCGTAACTTGGACCAAGTATACATGTATAATTCACGGTCCCCGCCCATCGGGGCTTGAAGAAATAGATGGACTGCATGATGCTTCCACGCAGAGCTGAAACCGACCGCACACCAGTACTGGTAGACCGCTTAGAGGATCTAAGCCTGCCCAGGCAAAGCGGTAGGAGTCCATGCTTATAAACCGTATTGGTTTCATTGGGCGACAGGGTTTGAGATGTCATTGCATCTCATTGTCGGGTAAAAGTCCCACAAAATTGGAAACAACGTCTTCAAAATGACCTTAGTCCTATACTGTGTTGACATAGACGTTAAACCGCAAATCAAACAAACAAATCAAACATGTATATTGAATCCAAGATATAATAATAATAATAATAATAATAATAATAATAATAATAATAATAATAATAATAGATTATCATTATCTAAATATTACCTATTCTGCTTAGAACTTAATGCATATGAATAAAGTTAATCTCTCCGGAAAGGAAATACAATATACCTTGCGCGCGTGTCCATTAATCTTCAGGCTTCCTGATGGTCAGTAGCCGGTATACAATACACATCACGTGTCACAAAAAGCGATACCTTAGTCCTATACGATTAGGTCATCAGCTTAAATACCCGTGACGTTTCCGCCTGTCCGTATTTACCCGGATTGACCCTACAAGACATAGGTTGTGGGTACTCTATGGACCGGTTCTTGCAAATCTTGGATAATATGTATTTGTCTGTTGAAGCAATTAAATAAATTTAAAAACAACAGTTCTAGCAATAACCCACAACCTATAAGAAGGTACGGTGTCAAACGGATGTATTCTCGTAACTTGGACCAAGTATACATGTATAATTCACGGTCCCCGCCCATCGGGGCTTGAAGAAATAGATGGACTGCATGATGCTTCCACGCAGAGCTGAAACCGACCGCACACCAGTACTGGTAGACCGCTTAGAGGATCTAAGCCTGCCCAGGCAAAGCGGTAGGAGTCCATGCTTATAAACCGTATTGGTTTCATTGGGCGACAGGGTTTGAGATGTCATTGCATCTCATTGTCGGGTAAAAGTCCCACAAAATTGGAAGCAACGTCTTCAAAATGACCTTAGTCCTATACTGTGTTGACATAGACGTTAAACCGCAAATCAAACAAACAAATCAAACATGTATATTGAATCCAAGATATAATAATAATAATAATAATAATAATAATAATAATAGATTATCATTATCTAAATATTACCTATTCTGCTTAGAACTTAATGCATATGAATAAAGTTAATCTCTCCGGAAAGGAAATACAATATACCTTGCGCGCGTGTCCATTAATCTTCAGGCTTCCTGATGGTCAGTAGCCGGTATACAATACACATCACGTGTCACAAACAGCGATACCTTAGTCCTATACGATTAGGTCATCAGCTTAAATACCCGTGACGTTTCCGCCTGTCCGTATTTACCCGGATTGACCCTACAAGACATAGGTTGTGGGTACTCTATGGACCGGTTCTTGCAAATCTTGGATAATATGTATTTGTCTGTTGAAGCAATTATATAAATTTAAAAACAACAGTTCTAGCAATAACCCACAACCTATAAGAAGGTACGGTGTCAAACGGATGTATTCTCGTAACTTGGACCAAGTATACATGTATAATTCACGGTCCCCGCCCATCGGGGCTTGAAGAAATAGATGGACTGCATGATGCTTCCACGCAGAGCTGAAACCGACCGCACACCAGTACTGGTAGACCGCTTAGAGGATCTAAGCCTGCCCAGGCAAAGCGGTAGGAGTCCATGCTTATAAACCGTATTGGTTTCATTGGGCGACAGGGTTTGAGATGTCATTGCATCTCATTGTCGGGTAAAAGTCCCACAAAATTGGAAGCAACGTCTTCAAAATGACCTTAGTCCTATACTGTGTTGACATAGACGTTAAACCGCAAATCAAACAAACAAATCAAACATGTATATTGAATCCAAGATATAATAATAATAATAATAATAATAATAATAGATTATCATTATCTAAATATTACCTATTCTGCTTAGAACTTAATGCATATGAATAAAGTTAATCTCTCCGGAAAGGAAATACAATATACCTTGCGCGCGTGTCCATTAATCTTCAGGCTTCCTGATGGTCAGTAGCCGGTATACAATACACATCACGTGTCACAAAAAGCGATACCTTAGTCCTATACGATTAGGTCATCAGCTTAAATACCCGTGACGTTTCCGCCTTCCCCCCCCCCCCCCCCCACTGAGTCAGCTGAAAATATATGGGCACAGAACCGCCAAATTGATATGGTTCTTACAAGTACTTTCTACCTATATTTTGTGTAAAATCATACTGATTCCTGATAACCCGACTGTTTTATATAAAGTTTGGTTAACATGCATATTCTTTTTCGCAGCATCATGGAGAGAACACCGGAAAAAGGGTACACACCTCATCTTAAATCACTTAACAGTTGAAATAAATAAATAAATAATTTAAATAAAAAAAGAAAAATTTCTAATAATCATTTGATTATACATAAATGAATATAATAATAATAATAATAATAATAATAATAATAATAATAATAATAAAATATACACATAACGATAATACATCCGTGCGGCATAGTGCATTTTTTATATCTCAAAAAACAGTTAATTGGTCAAAGTAAACTCATCAATACTTGAAACATAGTTATAACCGCCTCATTGAGGTGGCTCTAACGAGTACCCACAACCTATGTTTTGGAGAAGAAGTGAACAAAAAAATGAATACCACAGTAAACCCCAGTTTTCTCCATATAAAGCAGTTTTTAATTAGGTTTTCATTACAACCAAGATGATGATAATGAATACAAAACAATTAACATAGGCATAACTGGCATCTTTACGGTTATTTTTTTATTTACCAGGCTGAATTCACAATAGCATTTAAATAATCAAACGCATGTTAGAAAAATAAAAAATAAATAAAAATAAAATAAACATTCCTCTGGTATTCCAACAAAACAATGTGCGAACAGCGAAATGTCAGATTAGCCTGTATCTGAGTAATTGGAATAAGATATATATTATAACCAAGTTATATAATTTTTTTAGAAATTTCGTGACAAATTCATATGGGTTTCTTTCTTTCTTTCTTTCTTTCTTTCTTTCTTTCTTTCTTTCTTTCTTTCTTTCTTTCAGCTGTAATCATACAAAACAAACAAATGTAATCATAAATCTTATTGCTAGCAATGTTTATTTAACTTTGCGTAGTAAGTATAAAGAATGCGCAAAAATCTAATCAGGTCATGAAAATAAAAAATTACGTGAATAAATAAATAAATAAATAAATAAATAAATAAATAAATAAATAAGATGCAGACCAGACACCGCATTCTTAGATTAATTTACATTCCAAGGAGATGCCCAGGCGAAGTTGTGTTGATTTTACAGTCGATTGAAACTGACCCGCTTTGGGATTACACGCGTATGTAGACGATAAAGCTTTTTCTGAATAAGCACCAAATTTAATCGCAAAATGCCGTTATTAAATATTATTTTGAAATATTGTAATTGCTATCAAAATGCACAATATTGTATACACATTGCGTCTGATACGGGCGTTTTTTTTGCAATATTAACAGAAAGTGTAGATTTTAGCCGTTAAAGTCGGTTACTGTCGTCGTTTTTCCACAGATTTGTATGCTTCAAGTAAGGATTATAGGCTATTAATTTGAAAATAAAAATGCCGGCAGCTAATTAAATAAAAGTTCCACTTATTTGATATCGTTTTGAAGGAATTTAAACGGACAATAAAATTAAATCGGAACATCTTTATCAAATTGAAAAATAAAAAAAAATTTTTTGTTTAAAAATTGTTTTCCATTAAAGCCCCTGTTATTTCCAACAAGAGATTCTGTACAGGTAAGCCGAGAAGGTCAGTGCACAGTAAAAGGCTTAATCCTTTGCGCCAAAGGCATAAATGTCAATAATAGTTGCGGATGGTTACAATCCGCCAAATATTACCAGAGTTATTCAGCTTTCACATATTTTTCTTAGCATATTTTGATTCCGGATAATGCCTTCCACATTGTGCATCTGATGAAGCTGAAACTTTACGTATAATTAGGCTATGATGTGGAGCATTATTTGAAGGTCACAGTCCACCACTTATTGTCAGAGTTATGCCTATATTATTTTGAGGTTATGGTGCACCAAATATTACCGACCATGGAAATTTGGTAGAGACAGATAGTTTGAGCTATTGAGGGTTATTATAGAGCAAATATTGTTCCTTGTTTATATTCCACAAACCCAAACTTGTACAACAGTCAGTATATATATGCCCCATCTTAATAATTGCCACGGGCGTATAATGCCCCGCTCGCAGAGCTCTTGTTTTTTTTTTTGTTTTGTTTTTTTTTTTTGTTGTTGTTTTTTTTTGTGTGTTTTTTAGCATTTTGTTTTCCACGGCAACCAATCAAACTGTGCAGTAGACCTGAAATCATGTGGCAGATAGTCGACTTCTTAAGGAAAATTTCTATGAAAGTTTGGTCAAAATATCTGCAAAGACTTCGCAGTTAATGTAATTTTTCAATTTTCTTTATTATAAGCCAAGTTGTCATAGCAACCAGACTAAAGAGCTGAATGTCATACTAAACATAAAACCTGTTGAGGCAAATATGGTGAACATTTTCACAAAGTCTCAGCCTCATAGAACATACGCTTTCTGAGAAGATGATTTATATATACAACAATACAATATACAACAATAACTTTATTTCAGCATTAAACATTACAAAAATGTTTTTAGCCTACATCAGCATTATAACAGTGAAAACATGAAACACAATATACAATATTCTTTTTAACATAGGAGCGGTCTTAGGCATTAATGAGACATATAATGACCAGTGTTTGGCATTATTTTTACAATTTCAGACGATCTGAATGGAGTCTCTCAGTCTCATGGCATAAAACACAAACTTTGCTAAATTCAGAATAGAATTTTTTGATTTTTTGGACATAAGATCATCAAACTTGTTCATCGTCGGCCAACGGCAGTAGTAATTCTTGAAATATTTATTTCTCAAATCTCTATATAGTGGGCATACTAATAGGAAATGGTATTCGTTTTCTATCATATTCATATTACAATATCTGCACAGTCTATCATTTCTTTCAATATTTTGGAATCTGCCACGTTCTATAGCTAAATCATGGGAGGACAGTCTAAATTTTGTTAGAGCAATCTTATATTTGTTATCAGTTACAAAATCTAAATAATGTTCTATTTCAAAATCATGTTTAAATCTTGCATACATAAGCAGTCTGGATGAATTATTTATATGCGAATACCAGCTTTGTTTGTACATATCCATAATTCTCTTTTGTATCAAGTTGTATGGTATATCGGTGTGATCCTGCTGTACCCAAATATATGTTAAACCTAATTCATCTAAAAGGGATTTTACATGGAAAGCCCAATTTGCGCCATTGTAAGATAAATTATTTTCAGCATCATTTCTTAACATTGAATAGATCTTTTTAGGTATAGCATTTTCATCTAGTTTTAATAGTTTGATCCAATACTTTATCATTTTTTGCTTTCTGGTAATTATAAAAGGAACCCTTCCAAGTTCTCCATACAGCCCGGTTAAGTTTGTAGATTTTCTTACATGTAGAATCCAGCGACAAAATTTAGTATGGACTAATTCAATATCTTTCGCGTTAACTGCACCAATAACTTCAGCACTGTAATTCAAGATTGATCCTACAAGAATGTCAAATAATTTACATTTTTCAGAGACTGGCAATTCGACTTGTCTAAATAGTGAAAATAAATTATGCAAAGCATATGACGCATGTTCTGCGATTCTTTTTTGTGTACGAAATAAATTCCCATTCTTAAAGAAATGAATACCTAAATATTTGAATGAAGTAACAAGTTCTAATTTCACGTTGTTAAGATAAAAATCATAGTTAGTATGTCGGCCTTTTTCAAAGATCATCGTTTTGGTTTTGGATGTATTAATTTTTAAACCCCATGTTCTGCAGTACAACTCAATGTCATTGAGAATCGATTGTAAAGCTTGCGGAGATTTCGCAAATGCTACCGCATCATCAGCATAGAAGAGCATAAATAATGTAAATCAGTCTACCGTGAAGATTTCATCAAAGTCAGAATTAATATTTTGTATTATATCGTTGATAAACAACATAAACATCAGAGGCGAGCTCGGGTCCCCCTGTTTTAGACCGACATTAGAGTTAAGGAAGCCCGAAAGTGACGAACGATATCTAATGCATGATTTAACAACAGAATACATTGAGGATATTGCCTTTACAAGTTTCGTGCTGACATGTTCGGAAGCTAGTTTCTGCCATAGTAAACTTCTGTCTATTTTATCAAATGCCTTTTCGTAGTCAATAAAGGCACAATACATATATATTTTTTCTCGATTTTTTCGCATTTTGGTTTCCATGGTCACCAATAAAAATGAGCCGTAAGCCTAAAATCATATGACAGATAGTAGATTGCTTAAGGAACATTTCTATGAAAGGTTTGTTAACATTTTTACAAAGACTTGGCAGCTAATGCCATTTTTTTTTCAATGTTCCCCATTATAAGTCTATTGAAATTCTAAGTTGCCATAGCAACAAACTAATGAGCCGAATTTAATAATAATATAAAAAAAACATCAACTTTCTATCTCCCGGCCTTAGGTTACTACAGATAAAATTTGGGTCCAGTTTGCCCAGTGGCTTCAGAGGAGATATCGTTTGAAGGTGTTGACGGACGCAGACACAGACGCAGATGACGACAGACAACTGTCTATCCTATAATCTCCCCCGGAGCCTTTGACTCTGGTGAGCTAAAACACAATTCGAAAACAAACCCAGATGAAAATTGATACTACATTTCTTCCTGTTGACGGAAAAGCTACTGATTTTATCGTAATTTTCAAAACAGGACACGTGCTGACTGGTTAAAACTAGCTTACTGACACTTTTGTTTTTGGACATTATGAATAATTCATGGACAGAGCTTTAAGCTCCTGTGATCAAACACACAAGATCCTTCCTACATCTGATGTAATGAAACCGATGTGTGGGGCTTTTAGACCAAGTTATGATACACTGGTATTTGCCTGTGTTGACTGCACTGAGTTGTCCGTGTTTAATCCTTGACCTGCTGAATATTTAAACATGCCACACCCACTACTGATTATCAACCATTATTATTGCAACAAATTCACAATCTGAATGACGATGTAGATCCTGATCAGATGGCTTCTTAAAGAACAATCTGATCTGGATCTACGTTGTTTGAAAGATAAGACAAATCCGGGCTCAGCACATCACGAAAACACGCCTATATAATTTTAATCCCCTTGAACACCACTTTTATATAGTAAAACTGGGGTTTACAGGAGTAAACCTTATTTTTCTTATTTCTGCTTGAAAATATAGATTGCGGGTACTTGTTAGAGCCTCCTCGATGAGGCGGTTTTAACGAGTACCGACAATCTATATTTTGAGCATAAATAAGAAAAATATCATAATTTTTCGCCTGAAATGTTTCGTTTTTCCGGCGGTAAAGTTTCCAGTGTATTTGTATAGGCGTGTTTTCGTTATGAGGACAAGTCGTATGTTCATGATCAGAAACATAGATTGTGGGGGCTCGTTAGAAGCACCTTGGTTCTAATGAGCACTCGCAATAAAACAGCGTTGATATGAAAACTTCTCATCGGAGAGATTTTACAGAGGAAAGAATACCTAAGCGTTTGATATGTGTAAACCTAATGTTAGTGTATGATTCGGAGAAAAGCTTTCAGTTGTTTTTTTAGCTCAAGGTGACCTATTGTGATCGGTCTTGGTCCGTCGTCCGTCCGTGCGTGCGTCCGTCGTCAACTTTTGCTTTAAACGACTTCATTTCCAGAACTGCTGGACAGATTTAAAAATAATTTCACAGGAATGTGCCTTAGGTGGCCCTCTACCAAATTGCTCAACTCAATCCGCTCGAGTGAACAAAATGGCCGCCAGAGCTTAAATTAGAAAAAAAAATTAAACGACTTCTTTTCCTTAACCAGTGAGTGGATTTTGAAATTATTTTACAGGAATGTTCCTTGGGTGACCTTCTACCAACATTGCTCAAATCGTTCCGCTCGGGTGAACAAGATGGCCGCCAGAGCTAAAATAGAAAAGCCTTTAAACGACTTCTCCTCCTAAACCAGTGCATGGCTTTTGAAATAAATTCACAGGAAGGTTCATTGGGTGACCCTCTACCAGAATTGCTCAAATCGTTTCGCTCGGGTGAACAAGATGGCCGCCAGAGCTAAAAATAGAACAACTTTTAAACAACTTCTCCTCCTTAACCAGTGCATGGATTTTAAAATAAATTCACAGGAAGGTTCCTTAGGTGACCCTCTACCAAAATTGTTCAAACTGTTCCCCTCGGATGACCAAGATCGACATCAGAGCTAAAATAGAAAAAAAAAACTTTAAACGACTTCTTCTCCTTATACCAAATGAATGGATTTCAAAATAATTTCACAGGAATGTTCCTTGGAGGACCCTCTACCGAAATTGCTCAAACCGTGCTCGGATGAACAAGATGGCCGCCAGAGCTAAAAAATAGAAAAACCTTTAAACGACTTCTTCTCCTTACCAGTCGGTGGATTTCAAAATAATTTTACAGGAATGTTCCTTGGGGACCCTCAACCAAAATTGCTCAAACTGTCCCGCTCGGATGAACACAAGATGGCCACCGGAGCTAAGAATAGAAAAAAAAACAACATTTAAAAGACTTCTCTTCCTTAACCATTGAATGGATTTAAAATAACTGCACAAGAATGTTCCTTGAGTGACCCTCTACCAATATTATTCAAACTGCTCCGCTCGGATGAATAAGATGGCCACAAGGGCTACAAATAGAATAAAAACAACTTTAAACGACTGTAGCTCTGTAACCACTAGATTGATTTCAATATAATTTCATAGGAATATTCCTTGAGTGACTCTCTAACAAAAATTGCTCAAACTGTTCCGCTTGGATGAACAAGATGGCTAAAAAAAAAAGAAAAACCTTTAAAAGACTTCTCCTCCTTAACCAGTAGATGGATTTCGAAATAATTTCACAGGAATGTTCCTTGGGTGACCCTCTACCAAATTGCTCAAACCATTCCGCCCTGATGAACAAGATGACCACCGGAATTAAAAATACAAAAACCTTTAAATGACATCTGCTCCTTAACCAGTGAATGGATTTTGTAATGATTTCACAGAAATGTTTTTAAGGTGACCTCATACCAAAATTTCTCAAGCGTTCTGCTCGGATGACCAAGATGGTCTACAGAGCTAAAAATAGAAAAACCATTAAACCACTTCTTCTCCTTAACCAGTGGATGGATTTCAAAATAATTTCACAGGAACGTTTCTTGGTGACCCTCTATCAAAATTGTTCAAACAATGCTGCTGGGATGAAAAAGGTGATCAGAGCTAATAATAGAAAAACTTTTAAGTAACTTTTCCTGCTTAAAGGCATTTATTCTTGATTATTGAGGACTATCATTTCATTACATAATATTATGTAGCCTTCAGTGCTGACTGGAGAGAAGTCCCCTGTCTTCAACAGGTAAGGGGCCGCCTTGGGGAAAAGCAATTAATTACTTACTGTTGACTGGTGTACATTATTGATTTTCCCCTTAAGTGTCTCAGTCAGGGGATTCAACAAGAGCTACTAATCACCCTATTAAGGGCCGCCTTTGATCTGCTATAGTCAGTATATCACAGGGGGCAATAAAACAATTATGGACACACGGTGTGTTTTACTGTTACAGAATAAATGCCTTTAACCAGTGGATGGATTTCGAATTAATTTCGCAGGAATGTTCCTTGGGTGACCCTCTTCCAAAATTGCTCAAACCGTTTTGCTTGGAAGAACAAAATGGCCACCAGAGCTAAAATTATAAAAAAAAACACACCTACTTGGAGCAACCAAAACTGCTCAAGCCCTCTACTCCACGATATATTACCTACAAGTTCATGTATACAATATGGATCAGGTGAGCGATCCAGTGCCATCAAGGCCCTCTTGTTTGTTTGCTTGTTTTTTTTTTTTTTTTGCTTCATTCAGCCCTAGGCAGGTGCTTCCGTGCCCAATTCTACATTGGGATAACACACAAACGGGAGAATATTATCGCTAAAATAAGAACTATCACGAGAGAATGTGTTTTCGGTCCAACCCAGACTGCACACATACACAGACCAGCAAAAGTCTTGCAATGTTAGTTGTAGTTTAAAATGGCCTTGAACTAACCAAATGAACCGCGACAAGCGAAAAACGGTCTTTCAGCATGCACACTCAACGAAGGCTCAAATCAGCCTGCGCACCTACTCGCTAGGCATCACGAACACACGCCTATATAATTTTGAGACCCTCCAACCCCACTTTTACATAGTAAAACTGGGGTTAACAGGGGTAAACCTTATTTTTCTTATTTATGCTCTAAAATATAGATTGTGGGTACTCGTTAGAACCGCCTCGATGAGGCGATTCTAAAGAGTACCCAAAATCTATGTTTTGCGCAGAAATAAGAAAAAAATCACAATTTGTCATCTTAAAGTTTTCATTTTTTCGCCGAAAAAGGTTACAATGTATTTGTATAGGCGTGTTTTCGTAATGAATAGCAGAAGCTTTGAGTCACCGAATAGCCATATAGCGCACAGCGAACACTGATCAGAGTGCGCAGGTTGTGCAGTCTTATCTCAGTCATCGCTTGGCGCACATGCTTCTTGTAGTTGAAGTAATTGCTACCAACAAACCAGTATTTATATTTTTGCATCCATTATTAATATTTGAGCCGACACATGAGTAAAAACAAGAGGAGATAATCCAGCCAAAATTGAGAACAGAGTTATGGCCATAGTTCAGAATTTAGCCCTTGTGATGGTGACTAAGTGTGTGAAGTTTCATGGGGCTAGGTCTGATACTTTTGAAGTTATGATCATGGTTAACGTTTTTGTGACGGACAAACAGACAAACATACAAACAAACAGACAGACAGACACAAAGACAGACAGACAGACAGACAGGCCAAAAATAACAACGGAGTTATGGCCCTTGGTCAGAATGTAGCCCTTGTGATGGTGTACGTGTGTGAAGTTTCATGGCGCTAGGCCAAATACTTTTGAAGTTATGACCAACGTTAAAGTTTTTGTGACGGACAAAAAAACAAACAAACATTCAAACAAACAAACAAACAAACAGACAGGGAAAATACTATATGCCCCCCCCCCCCCCCCCCCCCGAATCAGAAATTATTGGGGGTGGGGGGGGTGCATAATAATGGGCATTAGCAAGAGATAAGGTAAGTATACTGTGATAATTGAAGGATAGTTTTGTCAGTTCTTCATAAAAACCTATAATGTAGGTAAGAACCGCCTCGTTTAGGCGGTTCTAATGAGTACCCACAATATAGGTTCATACGGAGATAAGGAATTATCATAAACTACTTACTTTATCTGTTGCTATGAATTGGGCTCATAACATTCTCCGATTTATGTTCCTCAAATACGCACCGGCCCCGATAGCTCAGTTGGTAGGGTGTCCGCTCCGGGGAACGGGAGGTCACGGGTTCGATCCCGGGCCGCGACACACCAAAGTCGTTAAGAATGGCACTAGCTGCTCCTCGCTTGGCACTCAGATTTACGGGGTAGGGCTAGGACTGGTCGACCCAGTGTCAGGATAATGTGGCTGGGTGTGGTATCATGATACTTCAGTGAAGCAGCACTATAAAAGTGAGCAATGAGCTCCCTGTCGCAACCAGACACCGTCACGATATGACTGAAAAAATGTTGAAAGCGACGTTAAACCCGAATTCACACACACACCTCAAATACGCAACTTGGACGTCTTGCAAGAACATTACGAAAACACAAATGCATTGTAAATTTATATTGTATCGGTTTGATTTGATGTTTAAAGTCCCAGTCAACACTATAAAGGTCATTTTGGAGACGTTGCTTCACAATTTTGTGGGACTTTAACTGATGAAATGACATCTCAAGCCCTGTCCTGTCGCCATATGCAACCAATAAGCATGGACGGTTCTAATCGCACCGCTTTACCTGGGCAGGATTAGATTCTCTTAGCTATTTACCAGTACTCGTGTGCGGGTCCGATTCAGCTCTGCGTGGAAGCAACATGCAGCTCATTTATTTCTTCAAGCCGGAATGGGCGGGGCCCCAAATTTTATCGCCGGAAACAGGAACATTTTTAAGTTGAAAAAAAAATGTGATATTTTTCTTATTTCTGCTCAAAGTAAAGATTGTGTGTACTCATTAGAACAGCCTATGTTTGAGCATAAATAAGAAAAATAATGAAATAAGTAAACTAATGAGTACCCACAATCTATGTGTTTGAGCATACAATAAGAAAAATAATGTATACCCTTTAAACCCCAGTTTTACTATATAAAATGGGTGTTAAAGGGTCAAAATTATATAAGCCTGTTTTCGTGATGAGGTACCTCTTTTTTACATGTCTGCGAGCAGCAAAAGAGCTGGCCACACTTTTACTGGACAAGCTTGGACATAATACGTTGACTCTTTCGCGCAATCAGCAGAAGGGAGAGACTTGTCGTAGAAAATATTCCTTGGCCAATTTCCACGAAGAGAATGACGGCAGACACGAGTTCATGATCAATTTCCACGAAGAGAATGACCGTAGCCATTATTTCACGATCATTTTCCTAGAAAATAATGACCGTAGACATTATTTTGTGATCAATTTTTACGAGGGGAATGACCGTAGAAAATATGTAATGACCAACAGCCTCGAAGGAATGATCGTAGTAATTATTTCATGATTAATTTTCATGGAAAGAATGACGGTAGTCATTAAATCATGAACAATTTACACGAAAAGAGTGACCGTAGTCATTTAAGAAATGGATTTTATTTTCTTGCCGTCAATGAATGTATGAACGCAGTGGGTCGCGTGCAAAGTAAATGAACCCCGAAGAGGTTCAAGCAAACTTTGCTAGAGACCCGCTATCGTTCAGACTGGCATTAAGAGCAGAAAAATCAGGTTTATTTTTATATTCACATTCTTCGGCCCTCATCTCTCGGCGAAAAATTACTTTTAGGGCAAACATTTTAATCTGAAAAACATTTACATGCTGTTTCTCTACAAAAAAGCGGAACAGCGTTGACGTCACCAACGCCCGTAGCGAACCATGGTTTAGATTCTTCACTTGACGTCACTGAAAATCACGTAATGCGGTTATAGAAAGTAGAAGTAAAACAAAGATCAGGAGTTGATACAATTAACTTACTCCACCCATAAAAGACACCAAAGGGAAAGAAATACAAACATTAAGCGACCAGACCATAATGGAAACCTAAACAAAGGAAGGCCATAAGGACAGTTACTTTCCCTACAAACATTAAGCGACCAGACCATAATGGGAAGGCCATAAGGACAGTTACTTTCCCTACAAACATAGATTGTGCTCATTGAGGCGGTTATAACGAGTACCCACAACCTATGTCTTGGAGTAAAAATAAGGAAAATAATTTATAGTCATTAAATCATGAACAATTTACACGAAAAGAGTGACCGTAGTCATTTAAGAAATGGATTTTATTTTCTTGCCGTCAATGGATGTATGAACGTAGTGGGTCGCGTACAAAGTAAATGAACCCCGAAGAGGTTCAAGCAAACTTTGCTAGAGACCCGCTGTCGTTCAGACTTGCATGAAGAGCAGAAAAATCAGGTTTATTTTTTATATTCACATTCTTCGCCCCTCATCTCTCGGCGAAAAATTACTTTTAGGGCAAACATTTTTATCTGAAAAACATTTACTGTTTTCTATAGGTTTACAATAGACTTTACACCGGAAACGGAAATATCATTTCATGATCACGAAAAGAATGACCTTAGTAATTTTTTCATGATCAGTCTTCGGGACCCGGTGGAGATCGAACCTGCGACCGTCAGACACGCATATGACAGAGTCGCCGAGGCTTCATGGCTTTGTAAATGACAACTGCAAAAAACTGTGATATTCCTTTTTTCACACATACATTGTGGATGCCTGATCGATACTTGTGCCTGCAGTCTGTTTTTGAGCAAGACTACTGAAACATATATATTACGTTACATCACGTGAACAAGTCCGTGAAATGAAAAACCCCCTATACACCACTTTATGTAGAGAAAACTGGGGTCTGCGCGGGTATAAATTATTTTCCTTATTTTTACTCCAAGACATAGGTTGTGGGTACTCGTTATAACCGCCTCAATGAGGCGGTTCTAACGAGCACAATCTATGTTTGCAGTATAAATAAATAGATATGGATTATCATCCGCAAAGTAGCCATTATGGAGATGTGAAAAAATGCACTATATCTTACGGGTGAGTTATCGTTATGATCAGTGCGGCGTCTCGTACGTAGTGTAAAAGTCCCACAAACTCTGAAGCAACGTCTCCTAGATGACCAATAATAGTGTTGACGGGGACAATAAACCTCAGTTTAAACAAACAATATCAGTGCGTTTACAGAAAATCCCTAAGCTACCTGATAAGACGTAATGTTCTTCATACTTGGATGGATGCATAGGCACGTGACGTGGATGGCGTCAAAATTAACAATGGGTGTTATGGCTCCAACGTAAATAGAAAATCTGCGTGCAATTGTTTTCTTGTTTTAATTTCAGTCCTTAAAGTGAATGTCCACCTTTAAAATATAATTACATGTACTTCATTTGCAAGAAAAAGTTACTGTAATCAATAAAACTATATCACACCATGCAGACATGGGTATGTACAGATTACAAATATAGGCACAAGTTTAAGTTTAGAGTCATCTCACAGTAAGAGTGTTACACAAGAAATACGTGTTGTAAGATTTACATGTACAAGGTTTGTGCTTCTTTCCCTTTGGTGTCTCTAATTGGAGTTGTGGGTTAACTGTATCGATTCCTGATCATTGTCATCACTTTTATTTTCAGTTCCCATGATGCATAGATATAATCAAAATATGACTTCAAATGACCTTGCAGTTTCTGAGGAGAAAATGTTTGAAATTCTGATGGTCATTCAATCATTGTGACCTTGAGCCAAGATCACTAATAGACCTTGCCATTTTACCTTCACAGAGTTTCATATAAAACCTTTTTATTATTTCACAAACTATGATTGTAGTGCGTTCAAGCAACATATTACCTTTCCCCAATTCAAATGCCTTTCGGACCAAATTTGACCTTGCCGTAAAACAGGTAAAGGTCAACCAAGGGACATCATTTATATAACTTTTGTAGGGCTTAAGTCCCTTTTGCTGTCTGTAAAGTTTCAAGGTTATCTGACAAGGTTCTGGAGAAGAAGATTTTTAAAGGTTTTTACCTTATCTCGGCATGGCGGTAAAGGTCAACCCAAGGACATCATTTATATAAATTTTGTAGGGCTTAAGTCCCTTTTGCTGTCTGCCAAGTTTCAAGGTTATCTGCCAAGGTTCTAGAGAAGAAGATTTTTAAAGATTTTTACCTATATGGGCATGGCGGCTATCTTGGTCATGTGACCTTGACCAATTATATAAACTTTAGTTCCCGTGAGACATAGATACATATATAAATATTATATACTATTTATATATATATATAGTATGATTCCCAATGGCCCAGTGGTTTCTGAAAAAAAATGAAAGTGTGGGCGGACGACGACAACGGATCAACCAATTGTATACCATAAGCTCACCTTGCCGGCCTCGGTAGCTCAGTCGGATGCGCGTCTGACTGGTGATCAGGAGGACGCGGGTTCGATACATGTCGGGGTCGGCAACATTCTTTCGAAGAGATTGATCATGGAATCTTTTCTACGGTCATTCTCTCCCTTCCGCTGATTCAAGAAGGGCAGTTGTCAGTTTCTTGCGAAAGAATGTGCACTGTACTGGTTAACCGCTTACGTATAAGCCTGCCAAGGAAAAGCGTGGATAGGTAAACTGACCGGCTCAAAAATGACCTTAAGTAGTGTTGACTGGGCCGTTAAACTCCAATACAAACAAACAAACAATAAGCTCACCTTGTGAGCCTTCAGCTCAGGTGAGTTAATGGAAGCATAATTTGAGAAATTAAAATATGGTGCAATTAAGTTTTCCTTATTCGGCCTCTAGACGGTCACAAGCCTCCACAAAATCACATACCACAGGTAGAACTATTCTACTTTGTGAGCCATTGTAAATGAATGAAAGATGTAATGAGGAAACATTTTGTAATTCAACTGACTTCTCAATATATTACATCTTTGGTAGAGGACAAATATAGGCATGCATATGTGCAATCCTTTGACACTTGTGTATATTTGTAAATCCATACTATTAATATATTTAAACGGTGTACTATACAGGATTTTAAAAACTTTATGTCTTTAATATTCTACGAAACCCGGGAAGGGACATGATTTTTTTTTTTTTTATTTTATAAGTTGTGCGCACAAGATAATATCTTGTGCGGACAAGATATTATCTTGTGCGGACATCATATTATCTTGTGCGGACAACATATTATCTTGTCCGCACAACATAATATCTTGTCCGCACAACTTATAAAAAATAAAGAATCATGTCCCTTCCAGGGTTCCGTAGACTATTAAAGACATAAAGTTTTTAAAATCCTGTATAGTACACTGTTTAAATATATCAATAGTCAAGATTCCACTTTATCAACAGACTTTCGGATGAGTCTTTAAACCGAGGTCCCGTCTCCGTATGACCTTAGCTGTTGGTGGGACGTAAAACTAAAACTCACTCACTCACTCCACTTTATCAGGCTGAAAAATATGTCGTTTCAACAAAGTCATTTAACCAAGAATATGTAGATCATGAATGTATGTGCTATGAATTGACATTGTAGAACTGATATTAGATGAGACACGGACCGGACTGCAAAAGTGTAGGAACTCATGGAGAAAGGACGACAATGCCATTAAAACTGTCCTTTTAGTAAATGAAGTTTAAGAATTTATGCATCAATATCACTATGTTGTCCACTCCATAGAAGTAAAAAAAAAACACAGACATGAATTATTTTATCCTGGCCTATTTGTCTTTTTGTGCACGCAGCTTTTGATAGGGCATCTAGTTATCAGACAATTAGATAAAGGACAGGCCTAAACTGCGGCAACTGAACTAAACATTATTAGTTATTTTAATTCTTGACGGGGAACATGGAATCATATTTCCCGCCTGACAGCGATATTTGCCCGAGCCGTTAGGCGAACCCATATGAGCCCATACTCTCCGTCAAGAATCAAAATAACGTATTTGTTACTCTGCAAAGCTTTTTCATGACATTTTGTACATCGTTCCAATGTTTTCTTTTGTAGCGGACGTCGTGAGAAGTAGATGTTTATACATGTATGTGACGCAATCAAACGCGCCCGAACTTCGTTCATCACGGCGCTTATGGGAAAATGTTTATGTCAAATTATAAATGAGAGTTTTATAACAGAAAAATGAAAAACAAGTACCGAATGAATGAAAAACAATCAAAAGTCTCTATTTTATTGTGATGTGCTTAAATTTTTATCAACTGCAGTTAATTCAAGATGGCGGACATCGCAAATTAGCAATGACAAGCGTGAGAGAGGTATATACATGTATGTTTGCTCACGGGGTATATGGAAAATAATTGCCCTTGCGCTTTCCCGGAAATTTCGTTGCTGTACAAAAGAGCATTGTAACCTATGAGCCAGCGCACGATAAAAATCTATTATATTACGTGCGACCAGCGAAGCCATAGATAACCCTGCGCACCTGCGTAGTGTTATTAGTCTTCGTTTATCGCTTCAGCCTTTTACTGCCTAAGAAAATAGATAAGCGAAAACTTTTTCCATACTTGGTGGAGGTGCACCTGATCTTAGTCGTGGCCGTGTTGGTCTTTATTGTGATCAGGGTCTTCGGAGTACGATGGTCGTTAGTAGTTCCAAGATCGCCGGAAATACCCACTGTACATTAATTCTGTGCATGTTTTCCAAGTTCTGTCGATTAATTGATAAATGGATTACATACTGACAAGTTCAGCGCCCCGCCCATCTCGGCTTGGAGAATTAAATTGGGCTGCATGGTGCTTCTGCGCAGAGCCGAAACCGACCGAACTTGAGTACTGGTAAACCGCTTAGAACGTATAAGCATGCCCAGAAGAGAGAGTGTGAGTCGGACCGCTCCTTAAACCCTAGCCGTTTCTTTGGTCGGTAGGGCCTGAGAAGTCATTTCGTCTTAATGCCGGCTCAAAGTCCCACAAAAACAGAAGCAAAGTCCCCAAAATAACCTAAATAGTGTAGACGGGGACGTGAATCCTCAACAGATATAAACAAATAAACAACTTCTCGTCCTGTCACACATCTATTGCTCTAAACAAATATATTTAAACGTCAATAACTCCAACATCGATAGTCTGTGTTTGAGTCCCAAGGAAGTTGTTCGTAGTGTTCAAAATAACAATTATTAAGGTATCATTTGTTTTTTTATTTGATTTGAGTTTAACGTCCCCGTCAACACTTTATAGCTCATTTTGGAGACATTGCTTCTAATTTTGGGGGACTTTTACCCGACATTGAGATGAAATGACATCTCAAGCCCTGCCGCCCAATTAAACTAATAGGGTTTATATCCATGGACGGTCCAACTCGCATTACTTTTCCTGTGACTGCTTAGAACTTCTAAGCAGTTTACCAGTACACATGTGCGGTTGCTTGCAGCTCCGCGTGGAAGCATCATGCAGCCCATCTATTTCGTCAAGCCCATTAAATTTGTTTTAACCTGAAAAAAGTATAGTATGTAGTCATTCTAATGTATACATATAGTAAATTCATGGTTAGTATCTTTAAATTATAAAATATAATCTGTGAGCCTTAGACAAAATTACAAAATGTCTAAGGTTCATCGATTATATTTTATTGAACACACTAATCATGTATTTAGTTTATACTGCAATCCACAGAAATCAAGAGGTTTTGCAACAGTTAAGCAAAGTTCAATGCGGCCTATTAAACGGCATCCAGTGCCATGGGGCGCGCAAGTAGCATAACGGGATGTCAAAGAGTGCAGACGTTAACGCGCCACAGGGACGTCAAAAACAACAAGGTTGCTCGAAAAACAATTCTCGGCGGTCTACATTGTGTATGAAAATCTGCAAATAAATTGTTTATTTAAAATTCAGAAATTATTTTCGAAGTTTAGACGCAACCGCAGTAGCAGTGCACAATTATTCCAACACACCATTTAACCCGGAGAGCCAGAGAAGGTAAGAATCTAGCTGAAATGTCTAAAAATTCATTTAAATAAATTATAGCAAAGATGATAAGTTGCAGTTTGGTTGTTCCCCCGGGTATAAATTATTGCGCTTGCAAATAAGGTACCTGAAAAATAGGCCCGGTCTATAAACAGGCACTAAGTTAAGTTAAACATACGCGGCCTGATTGGTATGTTGTGAACCTCATATTGAAGGATTTGAATTCTGTAGGACAAATTGTATTATTTTTTAACATAATCCTTCTCAGTATCTATAAACATTTGCCAGCGGTGTTTAAGGGCCCCAATGTCACTTTTATAGAACTCCTTTTCTTGACTGTTCCGAAAGTCATCCACTGCATATATGACGTCATCATCGGACTGAAAGTGGGTGCCTGCAATAGCCGTTTTCAGTTTTGGAAATAAGTGAAAGTCTGATGGGGCGAGATAAGGTGAATAAGGCAGATGATCAATCAATTTAAAGCCACAGTCGTGAATGGCAGCCATAGCAATGACAGACTTGTGAACAGGGGCATAGTCCTGATGGAACAACACACCTTTAGTGAGCTTTCCCCGGCGCTTAAGTTTAATATTTTGGCGTAACTACGTCAGAGGTGAAGCATAGTATTTGTCCCTTTTGGAGTTAATCTGTTAGCAGTATACCATCTGCATCCCAGAACAGTCTTTGCCTTCTTTGGCGGGGGTAAGCCAGGATGCTTCCATTGTTTCTATTGTTGTTTGGCCTCTTGGGTAAATGATGGACCCATGTTTCATATATAGTGATAAATCTCTGAAAGAAAGTTGGGCAGGATCTTTCTCAAAGAGGTAAAGATTAGCACGCGATAATGTGCGCCTGGTGTACTTCTGATCAAATGTCAGATGTCTAGGTACCCATCGGGCCGAAAGCTTTCTCATTGCAAGATCCTCTATCAGAATGGAATATACTCATTCCTGTGAAATGCCAAATCTACTGGCTGTAAATCTTTCTGTAACTCGTCTGTCAGTCATAACAATGTCATGGACTTTATTGACCATTTCTGGGGATGCCACATGGACAGGCCTTCCAGGACGGGGTTCATTCTCAAGGTTCGGTCTGCTGCGATTAGATTCTGCCACCCACCTTGTCACTGTAGCATATGAAGAAACATCTTTTCCTAGTGTTGCTACCATATCATTATATATATACTTAGGTGTTAAACCTTTTTATGCAAACATTGAATCACTGCTCTTTCACCGATTGTGTCCATTTTGTAAAAAGCTGATTGTCTTGCTTACTTTATAGTGCTACCACTTCGATATAAACAGACCAACTGAGACCAGTCCTTGGGTACACGGCCCTATATAGGCGGAGAGTAGTAAAACTTAAAAAGAATATCCCTGCGTACCTCCTTCAGTACGAGGCTCACAATATATCAATCAGCCATCCTATTATATTGCCTTTCAGAACAGCAAAAAGGTAGGGGACATAAGGTACGGCCCTTCCCCCTTACAGTCACTAGACGTATTACAGGTCAGTAGAAGGTATTATAGGTCACTATCGATTATAGCGTGCAGTTATGCGACCCTTTTTGTAAGGTTGTTTGGCCTGTTGCTTGGTCCAACGGGATTCAACCTTTGGTTTTCTTTTGGTCCAGAGTTCCAGTGGCTTTGGGTGTTTTAACGTGTTTACTGTCGAGCTCTCATCCTTAGGTCAACTTGGCTTCTACTGTGATTTCTTTGTTTCCCGAATTGAATCATTGATGAGTTAGAAAATAAAAAAAAAATCAAATACATGTTTAAACCACAATGAAAGTGAGGGTATGGGTTGGGATCACGTAAAGAATACTTAAACCCACCAGTAATTTTGACCGTTCTATGTCGATGATTTTGCTGTGGTTCCTTCCAGTTTAATGTTTGTTGTGTTGGCGATTTTGATCCCCCCCCCATTATGTATGTTGTTCCTTTTTACGTACTTACGTTTGGATTATCTGAGTCACCACCTGTTTGGGGAAAAAACTGTTGACTCGGTTTACCAGCTGTCTATTTTGTTTACTGTTGGAACTTCCGACTTCTTTCCCTTGTAATTTTTTTTGTGGGTAGGTGCGGGTGTGGGATTTGGGATCTGATTGCATCAGTTCCTGATCGTTGCCCTTTTCAGTGTTGCTGCTATTGCTGATTGTGAATTACAGAACAAATTTTCATAGTCCCGAGGGTGTTCGAGCTATTGATGTTGGAATATATAATTTCCATTCAAGTTAATGATACCTCGAAGTTCTATTACTACATCTTGTATTCCGATTTTAACTAAGCTACGTACGACAAATTGCAATGAATAAAACATCCCAGAATGGTATACCTTATTTTATCATATGACGTCGCGTCTGAGAATGTAATAAGGCCATGTAATAGATTCAGTAATCCACTAGTGAATTTAATATGCAAATGTGTTACATGCGCCCATAACGTTACATGTATGACGTCATCAATGACGTCGCGTTTACTGATTGTGGATTGTTGACATTTTTGTAAACAGTCGTGAATAAATACATTTTAAACGTCATATGATAAATAGAATCTTGCATTCGTGCTCATGTACTATTGAATTTATTAAACACGATGCGGAAAAGAGGTAAAATACGAGGCTTCGTGTTCATGTATTATTGAATTTATTAAACTCGTTGAGGAAAAGGCATAAAATGCTCGACGAAGCCTCGCATTTTATCCATTTTGCTCTTCTCGTTTAATGAATTCAATAATACATGAACACGAGCATTTTATCCCTTTCCCTCAACGAGTTAATACATGAACACTCAAGTAAGATCCTCTATGTATAGGCAAGTTATCTTCGTTTGTATTTTGCTGACTCTTTTGTTTGTGGCGAGGTGCAAACCTTAAAGGTCTCCCCGTAATTTTTATATGATCAGAATTGCCTTCATAGTGTGCAATGTAATCACACTGTCGGAGAAATATTTTAACAATATTTGAACTCAGAGTGAGGATGTGTGCCTTGTAAAATCGTTTTGAACGCAAAAGAGGTTGCTGGCATTTCCAAGGCGGTGATTCGGGTGCAGTCCATTATATAACTTTGACGTCTTGTGGCCTGTGCAATGAAAAATGATACCTCTGAAACCTCTAATCAGCCAACCCAGTCATAGTCAGCAAACCTTGCATTTACATTCAAACGAAAGTAAAGGAAAGATTTACGAAAACACGCCAATACAGATACATTGTCAATTTTACCGCTGAAAATACGAACATTTTAAGATGAAATTTTGTGATATTTTTCTTATTTCTGCTCAAAATATAGATTGTGGGTACTCGTTAGAACCACCTCATATAGGTTCTAATGAGTACCCACAATCTATAATTTAGAGCAGAAATAGAAAAATAAGGTAAACCCCTGTAAATCCCAGCTTTACTATAGAAAAGTGGGGTTCAAGGGGGTCAAAATTATATAGGCGTGTTTTCGTGATGTGACCCGCTTTTATATCGCAAATATATCATAGGAATTGTTTGTGTTTCTGTTTGATTATGGTCCCTGGCTTTAGTGATTCTTGTCGTTTGTAGAAATGGTCACATCTCTTATCTCTTTAACTGGTTCAATTGTGGAGCTCCTGAAATAATACATATTGCCACTGTAATAGAAAATATTTCACTGTTCTGAATAAAAAGGTCACGAATTTATTCCAAAGCTAAAACTCAAGTGCTTGGCTGTACAGAAAGACTATTGAGCACCAGTTGAAATGTGGATACTACTACATTTTAAGACGTCAGTAATGCCCTCTCAATACCAGTCTAATTAATAACCAGAAATGTATGCGGGACATGCTCTAGTCTCTAGTATGTCTTCGGAACAAAATAATGAACTCCTGTCAAATTTGTTGTAAACATGTTATATAAGTGACCTACTAATTATGAAGTCTCCCAAACAAAACCCCAATGCTCAAATGAGCTCCAATGCGGGATCCATTTTCCATGAAGGGGCTACCCAGTCAAAATCATGAATAATTGCATTTTATCATAAGAAACAATAATGTAGATGGTTTAGGGCTGTGGATCTTAAAAAGATAGAAAGCCTTATTTGAATTGAAGAGGTCGGGGCATACCTTGGATGATCCTTGGATGTTGTCACCAAATGTTCCTACAGAATGTATGGTTAAGGAGGTTTCTGCGATATTCAGCCTTATGCGAACTGGAGGGGGTAGCGCATACCCGCATACCCTGGTTAGTGCCAATCCATGCAATTTATCATTAGGAATAATAATACTGGTTTAGGGGTGGAGGTTTGAACAGTTTCTGAGCTTATTTAAACTCGAGGTGGGTGGTGCATAGCCTCTGCGGAGCCGGTCAGTGCCAGCAAATGTAGCGTCATAAGGAGAAATAATATTTACGATTTAGGCATTGGGATCTGAACGTTTTCCAAACGTTTTCCAAGGTATTAAGCTTTATGTGAATTGGAGGGGTGAGGCATCTCCCATGAGAACAACTGGATGCATCTTATCATAAGGAACAACAATGTACATTTAGTATATTGTTTAGCAGTTTGGATCTGAACAGTTTCCAAGATATTCAGTCAATAGTGAAATGGGGTGGGGCAAACCCCAAGGAGATACCAGGTTGATGTCACCGAATGTGTCTTATCATAAGGAAAAGCATCAATGAACAGAAATGAATTAGCCCTTAAGAAACCATGGAAACATGCATCCAAAATGTCGTCTGTTCAAAATGTCTGATGCAGCTTCTTGACAACATTAAAAATGTATACAAGCAAACCGTGTGTACTCTGATTAGACCGCACCTAAATCTGGGTCCACTCTGTTTGCAAAAAAATGAAATGACTTCAAGTGCTACCAGCAGACGTCAAAGCAGACGACAGCAGTTATGATCGGTATCTTAAGGGTAAGGGGTAGGGATCGGAACAGTTTCTGAGGTGTAAGCCCACACTCATCATTGCAACATTACCGAGGATATAAAAATCAAACTACGCTCGTGGTACAGAAATAAATCTTGTCCCCGCCCATCGGGGCTTGGATAAATAGACTGGACTGCATGATGCCTCCAAGGATAGCTGAAACAGACCGCACAGGAGTACTGGTAAACCGCTTAGATGGTCTAAGCCTGTCCAGGCAAAGTGGTCATGCATATAAATTCTATATTGGTTTCAATGGGCGGCTGGGCTTGAGATGTCATTTCATCTCAACGTCGGGTAAAACTTGTAAGTCCCTAAAATAGGAACAAACGCCTCAAAATGACCTGACTAGTGTTGACGGGGACTTTAAACTTCATTCCAAACAAACAAAACAGAAACAAATCAATGGTGAGGACACACTGGCAACCGGAGATGTAAGGAATACCCGTAGGGAACCAGTCAGTTTTACTGAATGTGTTATATCTTAAGAATGTCATTACGAAAACAAGTCTATAGTAACACAGTGTAATTATTTCGCCAAAAAACTAAAATTTTAGGATGAAAATCTGTGATATTTTCCTTATTTCTGCTCAAAATATAGATTGTGGGTACTCGTTAGAACCGCCTCCTAGAGGCGGTTCTAACGAGTTCCCGAAATCTATATTTTAGAGCAGAAATGAGGAAAATAAGGTTTACCCCTGTAAACCCCAGTTTTACAACATAAAAGTGGGGTTCAAGGAGGTCAAAATTATATAGGCGTGTTTTCGTGATGACATGGTTTAAGGGGCTCTTACACTGTCACGACTTTGACCACGATTGTCCACGACTGTTCACGACCAATTGGGACCATGAAAATCGTGGCAAATCGGGGCATGCACGGTTCCGATTTCACTACCCTACGAATACTCACGACATTGCTACGACACTTCTGCGAACAATCACGACTGCTGTACGATAATTGAGCCGATTTACAACGATCCTCTACGATCGACCACGATGTCTTACTATCCTCTAGGATTCTTCTACGACTGCACCACGATTGCTTCAAGATATCAGACGATCATACACGATTTCTCACGATCCCTGCAAGACTGCTCTACGACCAAGGCACGATGATCAAAGACTCAGTACGATCATGGAGGATTCGATACGATTTACTCACGATTAACCAAGACTTCTCCCGATTCGTCAGGATTTATAACGATCTGGGTATATAAAAGTGTTCATCAAATGCACAGTGTCATTCAGTTTCAACCATTTCTGTAGAGAGCATCTGACGAAAATGATTTTGCAGTCAGGTCAAAGGCTTCTGTATCTTCAAAATTTAGTTCAGCTCGAACAAGACATGATCGAAAATGACATTGCAATGGCTGAACAACTGAAGGTGCAGAGGAACAGGAGGGACAGGTGACAGTTGACCATAGTTACTTGGGTAATTATATGTACAAAGTCACGTGGAGAAAGTAGTGCGTTCGACGTAGCGTCGGGATAAATCGTGCTAGCGTCGTCATCAATCGTAGTGCATTCCTGGTGAATCTTGCATTGTCGTGAGCAGTCGTCATGATATCGTAGTAGATCGTACGGCAGTCGCAACGGAATCGTAGAGGCGTCGTAGATGATCTTGTCTCGTCGTAGCACAATCGTGGTAGAATTCAATCACGATTATTCACGAATGGCCACGATTACCACGACGACGGCTCACGACTGAGCTACGATTTCTCTGCGACCGCTCTACGATTTGAAAAATGATGCCGACTCGTCACGAATGTTTTGAACATGTCCAAAACAGTCGTGGTCACTCCCGAACTATCACGATCAACCACGATTCCTCAAGATCTCTGCCGACTTCTCTACGACGTTGTTCACGATTTACCACGATTTAAAAAATCGTGGTGAGTCGTGGCCAAAATCGTGACAGTGTAAGAGCCCCTTTAGGGGCGGGAATCTGAATTGTGTCTGGGATACATGTATTTATGAAGTGGATGTGGATCGGGGTCCATGTCCATGTCCATGGGGAACCCAGGCAAGGGGACCCCTTGAAACCCTCTTACAAAATTGTATATCCATATTTTATCATATTCCCAAATTTCAAATTAAGTCATCTAACAGTTACTGTGGACCCTTTTTGACACGATAATTTTTGGGCTTATTTTCCCATGCCTCTGGAACTGGAGGGGGTGAGACATACCACTCTGAATGGTTCTGAGATACAGGTTCAGAAACATATCCACCACCGGCCACCAGTGCTTTCATTTGTTAGATATTTTTCCAGGCTCAAACTTTGAAACAAACTGATAGCTACGCGTACTCGTAGTCTTATTGACTGTTGTTTTTATGGATACTGGCAAATACATGTACTTTCCATCCATAAAAAATACCATTCAGAAAAAAATATCAAACAAACAAAAGCTGCAGTTGCAGACTAAAGACCATGCCGTTCAGAACATCAAACTCCTCGTTTAACTCTGTATTTCAGGCAGCTAGTAGTATCAGCCCCGATTCCCGATAGGATAGCAATTATAACAAAATCTATTTCTACATCATGTCAAATCAAACCTGATCATTGTAAACAAGTTTTATATCAGCTGGTTGTCAACAACCTCACAGTTTGATGACAGCCGGTTGTCAGCAGCATCACAGGCTGGTCTATCACTAACACAGGAAAATATAGATAGGTAGATAATGTATAAAGAAAGAATACAGGTACCTCATGAACGAAATAAATGCGAAAAAGGACACATGGCATAATGGTTGAAAGGAACCATGCTACTGACAGTGCTTGTAACATTTTACATACTTGCTGAGTTTTTCTTCTTCGACTAAGTTTTAAAAAGCACCGCTTAAACAGGTCCATCAAACTAAATAGCCCATGTATGAAAATGAAATATTCCACCTAATGACTTTACAGTGTTCCATTTCCAATTGAAGGTTTAACAAAAATGTAGGTACTTTAAGCAAACAGCTGAGACTCAAATCAATCGCCTCGGAACTTTGATCTGGTTCTACACTGTTTGCCAATGTCCCAAAATAGTCCCAAGGCATATATTGGCTAGGAAAAGCACGACGGTTAGCGTTGATCAACACATTATATTTGTTTTCAAAACAGGTAAAGTTAACAACCACATACTTCCCAAAAACTTCTCATCATACAGCAATGAATGTAAGCATGTAACTATTGCGGTGGTGTTATTACCAAATGTAACAAGTTTAATGTTTGGAATTACGGCGAAGATTTGCCGGCAGTAAAAGGTTCTAACGAGTACCCACATATATATTTTAGGGTAGAAATAAGAAAAATAAGGTTTACCCCTGAAAACCAAGTTTTACTATATAAAAGTTGGGTTCAATGGGGTAAAAATTATATAGGCATGATTTCGTGATGAGTTTTTTCTCTTCCTGCTGGTACTAAGGGTGGGCTACATCTTGTGCTTGAATTGCTCTGTGGATTTGGCTTTCAAAAGTTTGTATGTCATGCACAACGATAACACATCCGTGTGACATAGTACATTTTTTCACAACTCCAAAATGGCCACTGATGAAAATCCGTGATTTTTTTTCTTATATATACCGCAGACATAGGTCGTGGACCTCGTTAGAACCGCCTCATTGAGTATCCACAACCTATGTCTTGGAACAAAAATAAGAAAAAATAATGTATACCCTCGTAAAGCCCAGTTTTCTCTATATCAAGTGTGGTATAAGGGGGTCCTCATTTCACGGACTTGTTAACGTGATGCATACTTCACAATTGTTTTATATAAAACATCACATGTAAAATACAGTAAATAATATTTTTCCCAACCTGGTTCGTTTGCAACTCATCTGGGGAATAGCACAATAACAAATTGACATTAGATTGCGACGTTACTTAGTAACGGTTTAGACGTTTGCACAACACACAAAATAAAAACGTCACGGCATCAAATTGGCGTTGTTAATATTCAATAAGTTTTGGGTTAAAAACATCATTAAAATTTTTTTCTTTGGATAACCTAGCTGAAACGTTATTATTGTGAAACTTGTAAAACGGAAAAATGCAGAACTTTTGGATGTTTTAGTGATAATTAACGGGCGGGCTGTTGTCTTGTACATCACGTGAACTAGTTCGTGAAATGAAGACCCCCCTATACCCCACTTTATAAAGAGAAAACTGGGGTTTACGGGGGTAAACATTATTGTTCTTATTTTTGCTCCAAGACATAGGTTGTGGGTACTCGTTAGAACCGCCTCAATGAGGCGGTTCTAACGAGCACCCACGACCTATGTTTGCAGTATTTATAAGAAAAATATCACGGATTTTCATCAGAAAAGTAGCCATTTTGGAGATGAGAAAAATGCACTATGTCGCACGGGTGTGTTATCGTAATGTAGATGTGTCTCTAACTCAGTGGCCATGAACTGTCTGTCTGTTTCGAAGTTTGTCACCTGTCTGTGGAATAAAGAATTCATTGCAGCCAAAGCATACAATACATTTTGACAGTGCAGTTCATCTTTTCTTTGACGTGGAATACTTTGTTATTTAACTTTAAGGAAGAGCCTTCAATTATTACAAAATAGAAGTGAAGGCAATGATCCACAGCTCCCATCAGAGACACCAAGGGAAAGAAACACAAACATGAAACAACTAGATCCTAATGGATCATCATTAGCGGAAAGCCTAAAGGACAGCTACTTTCCCACGAAATGGCTATCCAAAGCAAAATAATATAAGCACACACTCAAAGACAAGCCATAACAAAAATAAACCACGACAGAAGAATCGCCTTGGAATGGTCAATGAAACGAATTCCAATGGGGGGGGGGTTGGGGGGGGGGGGGGGGCTTAAATTGATTTTACGTGGTCACAATCCTAGCCCTTACTTCCGTCGCGATTAAGACAAATAATTTGTTCCGTCCGCAAGAAGGCGTCCTCACTCTTCAGTGCAACATCTCCGTGAACACAAAATTCAATCAACCACAGAGATGAAACAACGATGAGGGACTCGACAGCAACTGAAATGCTGGAGCAAAAGAAAACCATCAGTTAGACTCCGATTTGCCCAACCAGAGATAGAGCATCAGGCACCAACCAAAAACACACACAAACTAATATAATCTTTTCTTTAGCTCGAAGAATTTGTACCATTGTTTCAGATAACAATTTTTACCGTTGAAAAGAACTTGCCACCACTTTAACCAAATGAAACTATCCACTTCCAATAATACAATCTGTGCACTGAGATTCACAATTCAAAGTCCGCATCGTGGCTCATTACATTTAGTAACAGAAGGGGGAGTATTTGTTTCATTGAATTGAGACTGATGAGGCCTTATTGGCCGAAACTAGCTAGTCTGGCCCAGAAAACATGTACACTCCATATTTTTCACTTCTGTGATGTATTCCTTGCTTACAAAGGATAACCCTTTTATAGAACATATTTAACTTCACTACAGCTGGTGTGTAGGAATGTGTGGCGGCGGTAAAACGTCCTTTGGGATCATTGATTCCATTGTGGAATTTTGAAATTATCTGAGGGTCACTGTTGAGGCCTAAGTGGCCGAAACTAGCTAGTCTGGCCCAGAAAACATGTTCACTCCATATTTTTCATTTCTGTGGTGTATTCCTTGCTTCCAAAGGATAACCCTTTTATAGAACATATTTATTAACATATGTTTTAAATTTGGAAGTTGTCGAGTTTAATAAAAGCACCGCAGATACTGCATAATACCCCGCCACTGCTAAGCAATGTAACTTTATTTGAAAATATATCAAGGCTAAATAACTAGAAAGGGGATAGCAGAGATATGATCCGCAAGTGTAATGTCTTAATGTGAGTGGATGAAGTTGTTAGAAGATGTAGGAAGCATATGTAAAAATCCATTTTTCAGTCATTTGATGGGAAGGCAACTCAATAAGTTGACATTATTAGAAAATTATGGAGGCAAGTATTTACCTTAAATGGCTGTGGAACATGTATCTTTATGTGGTACATGTAAGAATTTCATGTTTTTCGATAGACTGCCTGTCTGACTATATTCTTTCGTGAAGACTGATCATGAAGTAATTTCTACGGTCATTGTGCTCCATCCGCTGATTCAAGAAGGGCAGGCATGAAGTATGTGCACTAAGTACTGGTTAACCACTTAGAAGGGCCTTTATTTTAGGCATCTATTTGGTTAGGCTTTTACTGCACATTCCAAGGGTGAGGTTGATTAGGCTTCAATGAAAAGGATTAAGCATAAATGGCAACCAATCATAAATTAAGATGTTTGTGGGTGATCTTTTGGCATTCTCACAGGGACAAAATCCACAAATTAATTCTAGCATGGGTTGATGTACTATCTCAACTTTTACACTATTAGATAGCAGCAGCTTCAGCAAAGAATGTTCGAATTATTGACTGGAAATAAAACACAGATGGCTGGATGGGTTTCCATTAAGTATGCACTGACCAACAGACACAAATTCCGTTTTGTATGCACTGACCAACAGACACAAATTCCATTTTTCAGACTTATCAAGGGCAGGGACAGCCAGAGTCATGTACCTTTGCCACAATGTGTAATATTTAGTCTGCTGTACATCTATGAAATTTCAGAAAGATATAATCGATTTTTAATACATCAAGGGCAAATAACTAAAGAACTGGAACTGCCAGAGAAGTGGTCCTTGGCCACAATAAGTACCCTTTACTCCTCTATATGGTCCTTCGTCACAATATGTACCCTTTAGTCCTCTATATATCTGTAAAGTTTAATCCAAATATTTCATATAGTAAGGGAACTAGAGGCCAAAAACTATTTTTCAGATACTGAAAAGGGACAGACAGACAGATGGACAGACATACAAATGGATGGACAGACAGACAGACAGACAGCAGAGGGTGTAGAAGTTTTATCCATATATTTCAAATAATAAATGAACTATAGGCCAAAATCCCTTTTTTATATATTTCAAGGGCAGATAACTCAATTGCTGGGAAAGCCAGAGTCATGTTCCTTTGCCACAGTATGTAACATTTGTAAATAATAAAGGATCTACAGTCTAAAATGCATTTTAAATACTTCAAGGGCAGATAACTCAAGAACTGGTATAGCCAGAGTAGCAGTCCTTGGCCACGATATGAACCATTAAGTCCTCTATATATCTGTGAAGTTTCATCGAGATATTCCATATAGTAAGGGAACTAGAGGCCAAAAACCATTTTTCAGATATTTCAAAGTAGAAGTAAAACAAAGATCAGGAATTGATACAATTAACTTACTCCATCCATAAAAGATACCAAAGGGAAAGAAATACAAACATTAAGCGACCAGACCATAATGGAAACCTAAACAAAGGAAGGCCATGTGGACAGTTACTTTCCCACAAAATGACCATATGGCCATCCAAAATTAAAAGACACAAGTGATACACACAGTAAGTAACAAACATCAACATAAATAAATCGCCACAGAAGAGCCGCCTTGGAACGGTCAGTGGAAGATTTCAACTGGGGGGCTTAAATCGATTTTACGTGGCCACAATCCTCGCCCTTACTTCCGTCGCGATTAAGACAAATAATTTGTTCAGTCCGCATGAAGTAGAAGTAAAACAAAGATCAGGAATTGATACAATTAACTTACTCCACCCATAAAAGACACCAAAGGGAAAGAAATACAAACATTAAGCGACCAGACCATAATGGAAACCTAAACAAAGGAAGGCCATAAGGACAGTTACTTTCCCACAAAATGGCCATATGGCCATCCAAAATTAAAAGACACAAGTGATACACACAGTAAGTAACAAACAATAACATAAATAAATCGCCACAGAAGAGCCGCCTTGGAACGGTCAGTGGAAGATTTCCACTGGGGGGTTTAAATCGATTTTACGTGGCCACAATCCTCGCCCTTACTTCCGTCGCGATTTAGACAAATAATTTGTTCAGTCCGCATGAAGGCCGCCTAACTCATCAGTGCAACATCTCCGTGAACACAGAAATCAAAGAACCACAGCGGTAAGACAACGGTGAGGACTCGACAGCAAGAAACCACTGAAATGCTGGAGCAAAAGAAAACCAACAGTTAGACTCCGATGAGCCCGACCAGAGTCAGAGCATCAGGCACCAACCAACATTATCTCTTTAATTTTCAATAAGCCTTTACGTTGGAGCCGTCAAAGAATCTGAGGCCTGACCCACCGGCGTGCAATTAAAGAGGGAAGCAAAGTTGCCAACCGTGATTGGGTTAACTACCATGCATGCAGTCTGTCGTATAATATCCATGTTGTACCCAATCTTTTTATATCGAAGAATGACTTTACGAAATTGGGTGCTGAAGTCATTGCGGTTATATATTTTTCTGAATTTATATACTAAGTCACCATAAAATTCGGGTTCCGATAGACCTTGTTGCAGAAGAGATTTAAGTCCAATATTGAATTTTGAAATTAAATCAGAATGGCGTCTATAAAATTTTGAAAAGGCTTTGCGTAGTTTATGGTACCGATAACCCTGATTAAGAAGTTTAGCCGTTAATAATTTATTACGAGTGTTGAAGTCAGTTACATGACTACACACTCTAGCAAATCGAATTAATTGCGAAATATAAACGCCATAGGATGGCGCACGAGGAACATCACCATCCAAAAAAGGAAAATTTACAATCTAAAAATCAAAGTCATCGCGTTTATCATAAATTTTGCACGAAACAAATCCATCTACAATAGATAGATGTAAATCCAAAAACGGGGCCTCGGTATCAGAAGAATTTGCTTTATTTAACTGAAGTTCTAGGGGGTAAATCTGACTGATCAAACCATCGAAATAGGTATTATCAATATTTAATAAATCATCTAAATATCTAGAAGTAGAGCTAAAAGCTTCAATAATTTCAGATTGGTTATCAATGGAAAGTGACAAAATGAAGTCTCTTTCATAACAATACAAGAACAGATCAGCCACAAGATGTGCGCAATTAGTACCCATCGGAATACCCACAATTTGTCTAAATAACTTAGTACCGAATCTAATATAAATATTGTCAAGTAGAAAGGTGAGGGCATCACACACTTTCTGACATGACCAAAGTGTATAATTCTTATGCTCTTTAGAAGTGAAAAATGCATTTCTGACATTATATGCAAGATAGAGAGAATCTTCTCTGTGAAAAGCCCATTCAATTAAATCATTAAGCTTTTCTTTTATAAGATTATGAGGAAGTGTAGTGTAAAGAGTGGAAAAATCGTAGGTAGATAGACTAGAAGCACGAAACTGTCTAGATTTCAATTTATTTAAAACCTCATTCGAATTTTTTTATAGACCAAAACAGATTTCTTCCTGATCTTTCAAAGACTTTATCACAATATTTAATTACATGCGTTTTAATAGCAGTAAGACAGGAAGTTAATAATTTAGAAAGTTCAGTGGTAGTGCAAGAACTAGAATTTGCAATAAACCGTGCTTTGTAAGGTTTTTTATGAAGTTTTGGTAACTTCTTATGAAATTCTTGAATACCTAGTGTAAGATGACGTAAAGACGTCTTGGGCTTAGGAGGTAATAAGTTAGTATTTTGATAATAGAAAGAAATGCGTTAATTCACTAGTCTTAAAATGCTAAGTTTCCAGTCCTTTAGGGCTTTATACTCAACATACTCTCGCTTACACCATCGATTACCGAATTCATTCAAGGAAGCAGCGATTTCATCTCTACAGATTACAAAGGCAGATTACTCAATCGCTGGGAAAGCCAAAGTCATGTTCCTTTGCCACAGTAAATAACAATTCATCTACTACATATCTATGAAGTTTCAGCAAGATATTGTAAATGATAATCGAACTACAGTCTAAAATGCATTTTTTTAAATACGTCAAGGGCAGATAACTCAAGAACTGGAATAGCCAGAGTAGCAGTCCGTGGCCACAATATGAACCGTTTAGTCCTCTATATATCTGTGACGTTTCATCCAGATATTCCATATAGTAAGGGAATTAGAGGCCAAAAAACATTTTTCAGATACTGAAAAGGGCAATAACTCTGCTAAAAATTAACGGATTTTGCCCGTTAACAATCCCAAACCACTCATCCCCGATACCAATATGTATGCAAAATTTGAACAAAATCCGTGAAAAATACTCAAGTAATCGATCGGAAACGAAGTGCGGACGGACGGACGGACAGACATACGGACGGACGGACACCGGAGGGTATTATGTTATATCGTGTGGCGGGGTATAAAAACTATCATGTTAGTTTCAAGATGAAAAATATATATCTATTTTTTTTCATTGTGTGTTGACCTAGAAGGAGTTATTTTTTCCCTCTATTTTTCCTTGAGGTTTAGGAGATTTTTTCGTGGTAAATCTAAGGCTTAATTTAGTTCAGATTGTATTATTAAAGTTGATAGTTTCATTTGGTTAAAGTTGTGGCAACTTCTTTTCAACGGTAGCTAAGATTTTTTTTATCTGAAACAATGGTACAAATTCTTCGAGCTAGGGAAAAGATTATATTTGTTTTTGTGTGTTTTTGGTGACAAGAATTGAAATTAAAGTACTCTTTTGAATCAGTGAACTTAAATTATATGTCTGTTGAAATAGAATTCCTGCTTTGATGACTAATATGTCCAGAAAGGGTAGTTGTAAGACGTAAAGCATAATTTTGAATTTGATATCTTTATAAAAGGAAATACGCATTTTTTTTTCAATAAATTTAAATCTTCCAAAGTATGAAACACTAGTCTATATATATTTCCGTTTGATTTTCAACATATTATCAAAAATGCTCGCCCATTTTATGCTTGTTTATTTTTTTATTATTTTTTTTTTCACATAAAATTTCTTCTAAAAAGCCTAAAACGAATTCTGCTTAGGTTGGTGCTATTTTTGTGCACATGGTGGTGCCTTTTGAATATTTAAAATGTAAACAAGTTAAAGAAAAAATGTTTTCTAAAATTAGTTTTAACCCTTCAAGAATAACATCTTTAGAGAATCTTTCTGAAATTAATTCTGGGTGTTTTACCAACCAGTATGATACAGCTTCTTGACCTTTTTTATGCGATGATTAATGCGGTATATTTGAATATAAGCTGACTATATATATATATATATATATATATATATATATATATATATATATATATATATATATATATATATATATATATATATATATATATATATATATATATATATATATATATATATATATACAACTGTTTGTACTCAAGTTTGATATTGTGATACAAAAGGCATCAATACACCCAAAAACGGTTTAAACATACATAACAATGATAAAGTGAAAGAATGTCATGCAGATAAAACCAGAACTAATACGGACAACATTGTCAAGTTTCTAAACCCCAAATCTTATTTATAATGCAGTAAACACAAAATAAGAATAGAAAAGCCAACTAAATGGGATTATGTATGCGCAGGCCTAGATTCGCTGTGTGTACATGTCTCCCGAAATAGTGGAATTTGTTCCTTGCATCTCATAATGGAAATTACTACAAACGAAGCATGTTATACTCTGCTTTATCATATTATACTTCGTCTTAACATTTAATTTGCGAGATAAACATAACAAAATACAGAATAACACGAATCTTATATTACCTTGCACACCAACGCGGAATGTCACAGCCGCCGTTTGAAATGATGTGGTAGGCGACAATCGTGCTTATTATCAAGACTATCAAGATGATCAGGGCACAGATGATAAGAATGTAGACAGTTTGTTCATCGATATTAAATGTCGATTCTGTTTGGTCGAATGGGGTTCCTGAAACATAACGGGAAGTAATGAAACTGTTTGTATAGTTCCATTTGCCTTTGTTTGCGTGATATTCTTTCAGTTTTAAATACATTTAGCATAACATGTGTTCTACGGGAGCCCGTTGTTATATTTTGCCTGATTAAATATACCCAGGAGACAGCATCGCCATAGTAACGTCATATAGAGTTCGACGAGGCAACATTTTTACGAGCTAAAATTGCCATTTGGCTAACAAAAGATAATGTCGTCGTACGGCCATCCATTTCGCTTACTGAAAGAAAACTTTTTTTTCAAAATTGAAGTGAAGGCAATGATCAGAAATCGGTACAATTACCTACACCTCCCATCATAGACACCAAACGGAAAGAAACACAAACATAAAATAACTTCATTATAATTAAGACTTAACAAGCGGTAAGCCAAAATGACAGTTACTTTCCAAACGGCTATCCAAAACAAGAATATATTAGCAATACATGCATACAAAGTCGAACTATAACAATAAACCACAACGAAAATAAATTCAGCAATAATAGGTATAAAGGGGAATGTTCAGATCAAAGCTCAATGCCAGCAAAATGAAAAGGCGGTCATGAAAGTCTTCGTAATATTGCATGTTAGATATGGCAAGAAATTGGAAATGAAACCTAATGGTGCGAGTGTCGAGAAGTGGTGATGGCGTGGTTGAATGTAATCTTGAACTGCGTGGCAAAACATGGTTTAATGATATGTAAAAAGGTAATACTTTGAAAGCAAGAACTGCAACACAGAACTGAAAACTGTGTGGTGTAAAGCTTTTTTTCTGGGTCAGAATATTTAGTTTTGGCAAATAAGTCCTCATCAGTAACCCTGAGTTATTTTCAAAATTCCGCAGTGGCATCAATGATCTCAAAGGACTAAAATTTTGTGACCCGTCACGCGAAAAGGGACCTTCTGGGAAGTTACGTCATTTAGCGTAAATGACGTTTGAAAATAATGTTCACGTTAACGTCATAATTGATTCGGATAATTTGATTACGCTGTGTCTTAAATGGACTGACAATTCACCTTACGTATGCACAGTTGACCATCGTACAGTATCTGAAATCGGAAGCTGCTGATACTGTACGCTCAAAAATCGTTAGCTGCTTTACACGATATTTATAAAAAACGCTAAAAATCAATAAAATTCGGTATTAACACCCGGAAAGGACACATGCTTGGGAAGGTAAGAGTCATTCCTTTTCAATTTGCTTCGATTTGGAATCATAAGGTACCCTGTTCTGCACAGTAAAATGATTCTGGTGCTGCATCAGTGATTTTTTTCATTATCGCTCGCAGCGACCATCATTTTTTTCACATTTTATCTGTCTTATGGCCAGTTTACACTTATTCTAAATAAGCGTAGACATAAAACAATCATTAACCATCACATCTCAGTACCCATTTGCTAGTTCTGCCTGCCTCCCTTCAAAAAACTTACTGCTTTATTCAGGGCCTATCATACTAGCCCCTGTACGATTAGCTGCATCTGTACGCTATCGTTAGCTGCAAAAGTCGAAAAAAAGACTGTACGCTTAGCTGCAGCATATAAAAAGTGAACGTGTGAAGGGTATTGACGACATCATGCTATATAAACGTTGTGGTCCATCGCTATGCAAGAGAAATTTGGACCATTACAAAGAAAATTTGTACAGACAGATGTTCCGATAGATTCAACGTTTCGCGATGATTGACTTAGTTCTAAAATCACTTGTCTATTGTAACAGCTGTCTGGGCAACATGAAAACACGCCTTTATAATTCTGATCCCTTTGGACCCCACTTTTATACAGTAAAACCGGGGTTTACAGGGGTAAACGTTATTTTTATTAATATTTCTGCACAAAAATATACGGTCCTACTAAACACTACTGGGACTAACAAGGACTGACAATGACGGACAAGGACACTTAAAATGTTAGAATATAATATAAAAATGCATGTTTTACATTACGCAAACATGCCTATACAAATACATTGCCACCCTTATCGCCGAAAAAAAACAAAAAAAAACAAAAAAAAAAAAAAAAACACGAAAATTTTATGATGAAAAATTGTGATCTTTTTCTTATTTCTGTTCAAAATATAGATCGTCGAGGCGGTTCTAACGAGTACGCACAATCTATATTTTAGAGCAGAAATAAGAAAAATAAAGTATACCCCCAGAAACCCCAGTTTTACTATATAAAAGTAGGGTTCAAGGGGATCAAAATTATATAGGCGTGTTTTCGTGATGGTATTTTTTTATACGGAACTATCTAAAAGATATTTTCACAGGGCGAGATATAAACAACATACGCCGATACCGCAAGTGCTGTACTGACAATGACCGCTAGGATACAAGGATGCGACGAGCTGGTTGTGATGTTTTGAACAGTAGTTTAATATTAATATTGCACGACCCGACTGAAGTCGGTTGATTTTCTAAGAGTGCCCTAAAATCACCGTGTCTTTCTGTCAGTCTGTCTGTCCGTCCGTAACCCGTTTGTGAAAATTGGTGATAGTGACTTAACCGCTTGGAATATTTAAATGATTTTGGCATACTGATAGATATCAATGAGATCTAACCAATGAACTTGCCAAATATTACATTCCATTTAGTATATTCTCGCCGAGGCGAAAAAATGTGAAAATTTTCGAACTGCTTGTCCTCCGAAACCGTTAGGCCGATTGAAGTCAAATTTCATATGGAGGCTCTATGGGATGGGTAAAACCAAAATTTGCTCATGGGGTCCAGGTCACATGACCAAAATGGCCGCCAAGCCATATATGGTAAAAACCCTTCAAAAATAGTCTTCTCCAGAACCACTGGGCAGATTTCCACTTGATAAATAGCAACTGGGACGTAGGCCCATCATAAAGTGCTAAAATGGTAACCCTGGGTTGACCTTGACATTCTTTGTGCCTAGGTCAAACTTTGACACATATGCTTTTGTATTGGAAAAGTAAGAATGCATTTTATCCTGCAAACGATTCAGAATACAGTACTAAAGTATAAGATATATTTTTGCTCCTTACGATAAGGCGCATTTATTGGGGAAACCGTTTTAGGTCCAGGTCACATGACCAAAATGGCCGCCATACCCCTATATGGTAACACTCATAAAGCTAAAAGCATCCGGCGGGTCGTGCACTTCAGCTGAAGCACTGGTTATAAACACCATTTATTTTCTTGATCTGCATTTGGGTACGCATGGGTGTTATTACATGGGCTAGTTGGCTACCGCCCTTCGGGGCTTGAAGAAATAGATATGGCTACATTATTCTTCCACGCAGAACTGAGACCATTGGTAAACTGCTAAGAGGGTTCAAAGCCTGCCCTGGAAGGTGGTGCGAGTCGGACCATCCATGCATATAAACCCTATTGGGTTCATTGGACAGAAGGGCTTGAGATGTCAGCTCAATGTCGCGTACGTTACCAAAACACGCCTATTGAAATATATTGGAAAATATACCACCACAAATGAAAATTTCAGACAAAAAATGAAAGTTTCAATATTTCTACTACAAATATACATTGTAGTAACTCGTTAGAACGGCCTCGACGAAGCGGTTCTAATGTGTATCACAATCTATGTGTTTGAGCAAACATATATACTCGTATACCAAGGCGGTTCTAACGAGTTATTTGAGCAAACAAATATTATGAGTGCTCTTTAGAACTACCTCAAAGGAGTCGTCCACTATGCAGTCTTAAAAACGAAACCATAGCTATAATAATAATAAATGTAATAAAACTGAGTTCAAGGAGGTTCAATTGACTGGAAGATCGGCCCCTTTCATGGATAATTTTGTTGTGTCATCGGAAGGAATGATCAAGTAACTTAAAGGCTTGAACACATCTAAAGGTCTTAGGACCTGATGAACCTGAAGGAATAACTAGCAAATAAGGTACGAAACTCAGTTGAGCTCGATTATGAATGATTTGGTGAGAATACTTGGATGGCGGAACTTCCAGAAGGTGTTTGATTCGATACCCCCCCCCCCCCCCACACACACACCACCACCACCACCACCACCATCACCCTCGTCGAGAACTACTGATTTGCCGGCAGGTATTTTGTTACAGCATTGGGGGTGGGGGAGAGGTGGGGGAGAGGCTCTCAATCGGATGGGTTACTGTCTTTGCTACAAAAACAGCGAGTTGTTGTTAATGCGAGCTACATTTTTGTCTGGGGTCCACAAAGGACTGTTCTTGGTCTAGTGTTATGCTCCCTGTACATTAATATTTCCACTGAGGCAGACTCAGAAGTATAACTGTGTTTGCTACCGGGAAATTCAGAATAATATAGATAATACTAGGTTGTTGGGCACGAAAATGGGGAAGGGGTTTAAGTCCGTTAACTGCAATATTATGCAGATAACTAATTAGGAAGAGAAATTAAAATTGGGGCTTCTTACACCTTAGAGGGAACATTCCTCGAGAGTGTGTAACTGTATCTGGGATCTAATACATATAGAGTGGTTCTTAATGAAGAAAGTTCAGAATTTTTACAATGATTACTGCGTTGAAAGTGAAAGTATAATTGGAATACTATGAATCTCTCCAGAAAACGATAACAGTCAGTTTGCTCGTCCGTTCATTCGTTTGGTTGTGCGTTTGAGAGACAGAGAGAGAGAGAGAGAGAGAGAGAGAGAGAGAGAGGAGAGAGAGAGAGAGAGATGAGAGAGAGAGAGAGAGAGAGAGAGAGAGAGCTAAGGCCATACGGAGACGGGACGGGAGAGAGATTCAACCAAAGGCCAGGTTGAAAAAAACTGGATGAGCGTTATTGCAGTGTCAAAATCAAAATCAGAGTAAAAGAGTGAGAGAGAGTTAACAAAAATCATCATTTGAAGTTTACAGATGTCACCCGTGAAATCTCTCTCTCTCTCTCTCTCTCTCTCTCTCTCTCTCTCTCTCTCTCTCTCTCTCTCTCTCTCTCTCTCGCTCTCTCTCTCTCTCATTCTCTCTCTCTCTCTCATATACACACATGTATGTACGCACGCACGAAACGAGAGAGTCAATTACATTTTACATCCCACCAACAGCTGAGGTCATACGGAGACTGGGCCTCGGTTTAAAGACTCATCCGAAATTTTGGAGAAGCCCAGAGAGAGAGAGAGAGAGATGAGAGAGAGAGAGAGAGAGAGAGAGTCAATTACATTTTACATCCCACCGACAGCTAATGCCATACGGAGACGGGACCTCGGTGTAAAGAAGCCCAGAGAGAGAGAGAGAGGAGAGAGAGAGAGAGAGAGAGAGAGAGAGAGTCAATTACATTTACATCCCACCGACAGCTGAGATCATACGGAGACTGGGCCTCGGTTTAAAGACTCATCCGAAATTTTGGAGAAGCCCAGAGAGAGAGAGAGAGAGAGAGAGAGAGAGAGAGAGAGAGAGAGAGAGAGAGAGAGTCAATTACATTTGTACATCCCACCGACAGCTAATGCCATACGGAGACGGGACCTCGGTGTAAGAGAGAGATTCAACCTAAGGCCTGGTTGAAAAAAATGGACGCGCGATATTGCAGTGTCAAAATCAGATAAAAAGAGTGAGAGTGAGTTAACAGTCATAAAAAATAAATTTTATCATTTGAAGTTTACAGATTCGCGATCTGAGTGTCACCCGTTTGTCTCTCTCTCTCTCTCTCTCTCTCTCTCTCTCTCTCTCTCTCTCTCTCTCTCTCTCTCTCTCTCTCTCTCTCTCTCTCTCTCTCTCATACATACAGCTATACATACATATACATACGCACGCACAAACGAGAGAGAGAGAGAGATTAGTCAAATGCGGCGGCATTCAATTCAAATGACGTCATAATGATTTCGTCACAGCAAGCTGACTTTACATGTGTGTGTGTATATATCTACATTCAGTGCACAGGTACTTGGCACGTTGTTTCGCAAATTTTTTGTTTGTTTGTTTGATTTGAGGTTTAACGTCCTCGTCAACACTGTAAAGGTCATTTTGGTGACGTTGCTTCCAATTTTGTTGGACTTTTACCCGACAATGAGATGAAATGACTTCTCAAGCCCTGCCGCCAGATGAAACCAATATGCAATAAAAAGTCATTATTCAATTACAGAGGGAGTACCAAAATATTATATTCAAGGTGATAGATTTTTATCTGTAATGCATGCTAGAATACGTAACAAATGTAGCAACTTGTTCAGTGACTTATACACTAACCATTTATTAATCAGTCCTGTTTGTCAATGTAACTTAGAAAAATGAGGATGCTGAGCACTACTTTTTTCGCTGTCCGAAATATGCAAATTAGAGAGTAAATCTTTTTACCGAAACTCGAAATTTTCACCCCCTTAATTTAGATATTTTACTTTATGGTATTAAACAGCTACCATTCGAAGAGAACATGATTATTTTCAATGCTGTACATACATACATCAAGAATACTGGTAGATTTTCTAATATCTTCTGAGATTATGCATCGAATCATGTATGCGTGATGATCTATATCATACCGCTGAATCCCCAACCACAACCATTCTGTAGAGACACACACTTTATTTATTTATTTATTTATTTATTTTATCAAATACTGCTAAAGTGTAAATGTTAATAATTTATGTGTTTGTCATTGTCGCGTGACTGTAATTTTGATGATGTTACTATATGTAGGGGAAGGGTCGTAACTAATGTTGTGAGAACTTGTGACCCAACCCCATTGCATGCATGTTTTGTCATGTTTTGATGCAATAAAATACGTTTAAACGACGAACCAATAGGGTGCATAAGCATGGACGGTCCGACTCGCACCGCTTTGCCTGGGCAGTTTCTCTGTGGTTGTTTGATTTTTGTGTTCACGGAGATGCACTAATGAGTTAGGAGGCCTTCATGCGGACTGAACAAATTGTCTGAATCGCGACGGAAGTAAGGGCGAGGTCTGTGGCCAGTTAAAATCGATTTAAGCCGCCCAGTCGCGGTTTATTTTTGTTTATGGTTCCTGTGGTTTGTCGCTTATATTATTTTGTTTTGGATAGCCAGTTGGCTATTTTGTTGGAAAGTAACTGCCTTTTTGGATTTCCGCTGTTGATGTTTCCATTAGGGTCTGTTGTTCCATGTTTGTGTTTCTTTCCCTTTGGTGTCTCTGATGGGAGCCGATTCCTGACCATTGCCTTCACTTCTATTTTAGATCCTCTAAGCGGTTTACCAGTACTCGTGTGCGGGTCAGTTTCAGCTCTGCGTGGAAGCATCATGCAGCCCATCTATTTCTTCAAGGCCCGATGGACGGGGGCCATGTAAAAATGTGTGAAATATGTCAAATGACCAAAATCAACAACAACAACAACAAAAGTCAGAATTTTTAGATTTTTTATTGGTTGTTGTGTTTCGTCTCATATTTTCAATACGCTTTCAAAGGGACATAACTTTAATTACCTCACATAGCTGACAGGCTTGCGGGATTTGTTGGTTTGGGGTTTAACGACATATCAACCCTCGTGGGTCATTTTGTGTCTTCTCCGAGAAAAAAGTAGTCCTATGAATAGAGACAGAAGAGATAGTAGAAGAGAAGAAAGCAAGGGAGAGAGGAGAAAAATGAACGGACGTGTAGAAACTAGAAGAAGTGACAATATTCCCCTTCTACCCTTACCTTCTGTAATGACGACAGCCTCGCACAACCGTTGTAAACCAATATCAGTTGGAGATACACATCACCTTTGCCTCGCCCAACCACCCAGAAGAAATGTAAACAAAAATAAAGCACCTGCTTTGATAACGCGCGCGAATGGATTAATGAATAATGACGTCAACTTCGAAAGCGATTTCTTAAAACGACGTCATCCACCCAACTCGTCCCTTCGCAATTATAGATTTCAACATGGAAAAAATCAACTCCAGCAAAATTAGTTAGTATTATTTGAGTATACACAAATAAGGTGCATGAGGACTGTTAGCTATAGACTGTGACTATTTTATAAAGACGCAGAAACCAGCCACTGCCTTTTGGCAAACAGACCCATGTGAGATGCTGCAGACTGTCGTCTGATCAGGGTCCACGCTATTTGCTTAAATTCTTGATTAAACGAAATAGTTTAAGTCTCAAGTCGTGTCTAGGGAGCAGCAGGACGCGGGTTCGAAACCTGTTGCGGTCGGCAGCATTCTTTCAAGAGACTGATCATGAAATCTTCCGGCCCCGCCCATCGGGGCTTGAAGAAATAGACTAGGCTGCATAATGCTTCGACGCAGAGCTGAAACCGACTGCACATGAGTTCTTGTAAGCCCGCCAAACAGAAAAGGTGGTGCGAGTCGGACCGTCCGTGCATTTAAACCCTATTGGTTTCATTGAGCGGCAGGGCTTGAGAAGTCATTTCATCTCAATATCGGGTAAAAGTCTCACAAAATCGAAAGTTGCCTATACACTGTTGACGGGGACGTAAACCCTCAATGCAAATAAATTTCCTACGGACATTCTCTCCTTCCGCTGTTTCAAGAAGGACAGTTGGCAGTTTCAGGTGAAAGTATGTACACTGTACTGGTTTATCGCTTACGGGAAATGTGTGGAAAATGGCCTAAATTGCGTTGCATCGGCCGTTGAACTCAAATACCAACAAATAAACAAACTCAAGTCAGGACTATCTACTGTAGACAAGTATAGGTGCGGTCAATTTGAACCCTCTTAAGATGTCAAGTTTGTTTTGTTTGATTTGATGTTAAACGTCCCCGTCAACACTATAAAGGTCATTTTGGAGACGTTGCTTCCAATTTTGTGGGACTTTTACCCGAAATTGAGATGAAATGACATCACAAGCCCTGTCGGCCAATGACACCAATAGGGTTTATAAGCATGGACGATTCAACTCGCACTTCTTTGCCTGGGCAGGCTTAGATCCTCTAAGCGGTTTACCAGTACTCGTGTGCGGTCAGATTCAGCTCTGCGTGGAAGCATCATGTAGCCCATTTATTTCTTCAAGCCCCAATGGGGGCTGTAAGATGTCAAGTAAAAAAATACTTCACCTGAAAATGTCTACGGTTTAGGTCGTCTGCAACCCACTCTTGCCAACTTTAAACATATTGTATATGTAGGCAAACAATGTGGATCCTGATCAAACTGCTCCTTGAAGAGCAACAATAACTTTAACAGTACCCGACAGACAACAACTGTTGCTGGCATCTTTGTATCGTTTACGGGATACAGGCGAAATAAACCGTAGCCCGTTGACGGGCCTTTCCGGCTATCGAACATAAACGCGTAAGACTGAAACACAAAAAGACAAAACTTGTACTGAATATTTTGTACTTATAATATTGCGTTTAAACTAGTACCCACAATCTACGGCCGGCCTCGGTAGCTCAGTCGGGTGCACGTCTGACTGGTGATCAGGAGGACGCGGGTTCGATACCTGCCGGGGTCGGCAACATTCTTACGTGGAGAATTAAATCTTTTCTACGGTCATTCTCTCCCTTCCGTTGATTCAAGAAGGGCAATTGTAAGTTTCTGGCAAAAGAATGTGCGCTATACTGATCAGCTACTTACGTATGAGCCTGCCCAGGAAAAGTGTGGATAGGTAAACTGACCGGCTCAAAAATGACCTAAATAGTGTTGACTGGGCCATTAAACTCCAATACAAACAAACAAACAAAACCCGCAATCTACGCTATGAAGCAGAGCTACCAACCGCTTGCTATCAGTCTATCGCATAACCAGTACAAGGCACATTCTTTCACCAGAGAGAGAAGAGGCAGTATGCCAATTCTGTATAACAAAGGTCTAAAGGGTGCTGCAAGCATTCAAACAGATGACCTTGTTCTCCCAGCTAGAAGGTGTAGAAATCGTCATTCAATGGCGTTCAAGAAATGACATTCACAAAAATCCATTCTTCCCTCGGGCCAGTAGAGATTGGAATGCTCCTCCCGATCCGAACATTTCCACGGCTCAAGGTGGTGGGGATACTGTAGCTAAGTTTCCTCTTTGGTGAAAATGCTAGGGACTAGCTTCCTGTATCGTGGGTCCTATACATAGTGGTCGTAGTATCACCATTCTGACTCCGATAGCAATTTTTACCGTTTCTCTGTACAGGCGTGATTCAATCAAGTTATCTAAATGGGATATTTCAAGGCTAAACTAGGTCTCTAATCAAAACATGCAGGCAGTGATAATCGCAGCTGATCGTACAAAGAAACAAACGAAGCTAGCAGCTAATCGTACAGTCGCCAACATGATAGGCCCTGAACAAAGCAGTTATTATTTTGATGGCAGGAATATAGAACTAGTAAACGGGTATTGAGATATGCTGCTTTATAACCTTATTTGGCTCTCACTAATTTATTACATGTGTAAACTGACCACATGACAGACAAAATGTAAAATAGTAACGATCGCCGCAACCGAGGATGAGATAAATCACTGATGCGGCATCAGAATCGTTTTATTGTGAAGAACAGGACGCATTATGATTGCAAATCGAAGCAAATTTAAAAAGAAACGCCTCTTACCTTCCAAAACATGTGTTCAACAAAAGTGTCATTAATGAATTTTATTGATTTTTTGTGTTATTTCTAAATATCATGTAAAGCAGCTAACGATTTTTGGGCGTACAGTAACAGCAGCTTCCGATTTCAGATACTGTACGATGGTCAACTGTGGTATGGCGAAATGGCTTTTTTTTCAAGTTTGTTTTTTTGACTGTTCGAGTTTCATCCCTTGTTTTAAATAAAAATAAACAGTAAACGTAACAGTTGACTTCCGCACCAAGTGACAGCTTACCTGAAAATTGTTCTCTGGCGATGGATGCAATGAATTGAACAGCGTTTACAGGTTACATGTCTGATCCGGGCAACGGATATTTTTCATGTGGGTAAGGTCAGCCTAATGCCAGGCCCATGAGGTATAATCTACGATAGTCAATGGCCGATAAGGTCAACCAGTTCAAAGACAGTGGTTATTGGTGACGTCTAACTGCTACGTCATAAGTTAATCAATATATTATTAGAACAGGCATTACAGTAACCATATGTTTGAAATTTGCTCCCAACAATTATTTGTTGGATTTGAGGATTAACGTCCCCGTCAACACCGTATAAGCCATTTTGGAGTCTTCGCTTCCAATTTTGTGGGATTTTACCAAACATTGAGATGAAATGACATCTAAAGTCCTGCCAACCAATGAAACCAACAGCGTTTTTATGCATGGACGGTCCGACTTGCACCAATTTTCCTGGGCAGGCTTAGAAGCTCTACCAGTACTCAAGTGTGGTCGGTTTCAGCTCTGCTTGGAAGCATCATTCAGCCAAATATATTTCTTCAAGCCCCGATGGGCGGGGCTGGCTCCTAACAATTACCCAACCAAGTTACATACATGTACCAACCAGGCTGAGCGTACCGGCGAATGAAACTGAGTAATCAATTCTGACAACTCAGTAAAATTCAATGATCTGAATCTCCACGGAGCAAAAAGAAAAAAAAAAGGTGGTGTGTGTGTGTGGATCCAAAAATTTGGAGATGAGGTCCAATTAGCATTTAGGTGTGTGTGTGTGTGTGTGTGTGTGTGTGTGTGTGTGTGTGTGTGTGTGTGTGCGCGCGCGCTTGTGTGTGTGGTAGGGGGACACGTCCCAACAACATCTAAGGTCATACTGCGACAGGGGGTTCTCGGTTTAAAGACTAATCAAAACATCTGGAGATGAGGTCCAATTTGGTGTATTGAAATTTTGGTGTATTGAAATACAAACATAGCTATATTTTATAGTTATATTTGTCAGTTAGCGGCAGTGATTTTATTTTCTTAACAAATAACACATCAGCTTGGGAAGCTTGTTGAAAAATGGAAGATTTTGCAGAAAAAAAATTATGAAAATTTATACATGTAATGTGACAGCATCAGAACCTGCCGGTGTGGTTTACGTCAGACGGTACCAATTTTCCCGGTGCGAGGTTTTGTTTGTTTGATTTGAGGTTTAAGGTCCCCCGCCAACACTGTAAAGGTCATTTTGGAGACGTTGCTTCCAATTTTGTGTAGGACTTTTACCCGACATTGAGATGAAATGACATCTCAAGCCCTGTCGCCCGTTTATAAGCATGGACGGTCCGACTCGCACTGCTTTGCCTGGGCAGGCTTAGAATCTTTAAGCGGTCGGCTTTCAGCACTGCGTGGAAACATCATGCAGCCCATCTTGTTCTTCAAGCCCCGATGGGCGGGCGCTGTCCCGGTGCGAGGTAGATGAGTGGTTAGATGCCTCTGATGTAAGAGACTCCGGTTAAATTCGTGGCAGCGGTAGTAAATTTGCGGTGTCCGAACATGCTCAACTGGCATCATTTGCAGAGATGAAGCATCAAAGTACACCGTCCTTTCAATCGGGACTTTAACTGTAGTCCCGATGTGCAGGGAGAATCTTCTCCTGCGCCTACAGGTTAAAAATCCCTATCGAAATAACATGATCATCATACATCACACAAAAGTCACAGTGGAGAATCGGTCTATTTTGACCGATCGCAATAACAGTTTGGTTTTGTTTGATTTGAGGTTTAACGTCCCATCAACACTATTTAGGTCATTATGGAGACGTTGCTTCCCATTTCGTTAGACCGACACTGAGATGAAATGACATCTCAAAGCTTATCGCCCAATGAAACCAATAGGGTTTAAATGCATGGACGGGCCGACTCGCACCACTTTGCCCAGGCAGTCTTAGACTTTCAAAGCGGTTTACCAGTACTCGTGTGCGGTCGGTTTCAGCTCTGCGTGGAAGCATCAAGCAGCCCAATCTATTTCTCCAAGCCACGATGGGCGGGGGCATTTTTTTTTTATTTGAGGTTTAACGTCCCCGTCATCACTATATAAGTCATTTTGGAGACGTTGCTTCCAATTTTGTGGGAGTTTTACTCGACATTGAGATGAGATAAAATGACATCTCAAGCCCTATCGCCCAATGAAACCAATAGGGTTTGTATGCATGGGCGGACCGACTCGCACCGCTTTGCCTGGGCAGGCTTAGATCCTCTAAGCTGTTAGCCAGTTCTCGTGTACGGTCGGTTTCAGCTCTGTGTGGAAGTATCATGCAGCCCATCTATTTCTTCAAGCCCCGGTGCGCGGGGGCAATCGCAGGAAAGATAGATAGATAGATAGATAGACAGATAGATAGATAGATAGATAGATAGATAGATAGATAGATAGATAGATAGATAGATAGATAGATAGATAGATAGATAGATAGATAGATAGATAGATAGATAGACTACACGAGTATAAGGGATTTGTTTTCAATATCTTTTTTTTTCTCTTATTTCAAGCCGATCTTTAATCAGATATGGGCGAACACCAGAGTACCGAGAAAAACATGACCTTCCGTTGCAGAACTTGGCATCTTACTTTTGACCCGAGCAAGGCTCGAACCATAGCGGTGAATGTTGAGTTAATTTTTTTTTTTTTTTTTTTTCGTATCTCATGAGGAAATCGGTATTTGGTATTTCCAACCAGATGAGCCAATATACCAGTCTGCTCAGTCTCAGAAGCCTTAGGTTATATATTTCTTTTTAATTGGGTTTGGTTTTACGGCCCTTTCAAGATTATTTCACTCATACGAGCCGATCGTTAATCAGAGGTGGGTGAAAACCGGAGTAACCGTAAAAAACACATGACCTTCCTTTGCAGAACTTGGTGTCTCACAAGTTACCCGAGCCAGGTTCAAACCCACAGCGGTGACCTGAATTTTGGCGTAGAACCGCCTAAGTCATAACACGATCACAAAAACTGGTATCATATGCGCTGATCAGTCTATGCTGATGCACAGGCTGCATTTTTTTTTTTTTTTTTTTTTGGCTCCTATAATGTGTAAAAAATGTTTTTGATCTTCCCATGACTATCGCTAAAACTACACAGATTCACCGATGACAATATGCCATATTTCTCAAAGAAATGCTTAATAATTAAACAGTGTTTAGGAAATAAATGTTTTAGTGTTTTAAAATGCCTTTCAGATGTTCCCTTGCATTATTACCTGCAACATTACCTTTAACAGTTTGTTGACGTAACCCATGACGTCGAATAACCCATGACGTCGAATCGGTTTTCTGTGACATTATTACGTTTAGGGTACCTATGTTTAAAAAACTGTAAATCTTAAACCATTAGGAGTATTTTATTCAATTTGATGTCAAATTGTTTCTCAAATACCGATATATCTGAAATCAGTTGTAACTCATTTTCGCCAAAAATTCCCAGAAGGTCCCTTTTCGCGTGACGGGTCACAAATATATAATCAACACTATAATAAAAGGCCGCCACACATTGCGTTTACACGAGTTGTGGTGCAGTTTTTGTTTGAATTGAGGTTTAACGTCCCGGTCAACACTATTTAGGTCATTTTGGAGAAGTTGCTTCCAGTTTTGTGGGACTTGTACCCGACACTGAGATGAAATGACATCTCAAGCCCTGCCGCCCAATGAAACCAAACGGCTTATATGCAGAGGACGGTCTGACTCACACCCCTCTAACTAGGCATGCTTAGTCCTTCTAAGCAGTTTACCAGTACTCATGTGTGGTCAGTTTCAGCTCTGTATGGAAGCACCATGCAGCCGATCTTTTTCTGTAAGTTTAATGTTCTATAAAAGGTAATTCTTTGGAAGTAATGACTGCAACACAAAACGGAAAACATTAGAGTGGACAACTTTCGTCTTGGTCAGACAAGCTAGTTTCGGCCTGTCCGGCAACATCAGTTACCCTCTGTTATTTTCCTATTTCCGCAGTAGAATCAATAAGCCAAAAGGACTATGAAATATAACCATTACCATGATGAAGGGTAGGTAGACGTTTTACGACCGCCACACATTCAATTTACACTAGCTTTGTTGAAGTTAAATGTCCTATCAAAAGGTATTCCTTTCGCAGCAATACAAAACTGAAAATTGTGGAATGTCCAAGTTTTCATTCGCTTTGCTTGAGTCCATAGGATCCAGACGTCCATCATATAAATCCGAGTGTGTCAACGCACAACGGCACCTAGTAAATCTATCTGACGGGTCATGCAGGAAAAATGAGCTAAACATTGTTCCATAAAACTCCTTTTTTAGGAGCGCAGTGGCAAAGACGGTTAGACCGTTATTCCTGTATGGCTACGCGCGGCGTGAGTTCGAATCCTACCACCACTTAGTTTGTTCTTTCTTATTTATCCACTATACAATTGTTTCTGAAGTATAGTAGTCGCAGATAAGATTGACTAGGCGGAGCTATATACATGTATGTCAAATTCGCTGAGTCCACCGGAAGATTCGGTAGAGTGCCTTTCGCATGCTTATTGCAAGCGGACCAAATGGCCATATACGACACAGCTTTGTTTGTGTTACAATTGAATTCACACAATCGGATGACTTGGTTATCCTCCTTTTGTTAATAGATCATTCCAAAGGCAGGTACAATCGATAGCTCCGCAAAGTCAACTTTATCTGCAACCTCTATACTTACAACAGAAATGATCCGGGTCCGGGTGTCTGTGGAAGTTTGATAAATCTTAGATATAACTAGACAAAAGTGCCCAGTGGGGCACGTATACCCCCGGCCAGTGCCATCACCTCAGCTGAAACAAGAACTACAAAGGGAAATAACTCTAAAAGGCCTGACCCCTTGGCCCTTATTTTCTTTCCCACAATACACATAGTCATACTGATCATGTGTGCAAAATTTCAAGTTTCTATGTGAAGCAGTTCCTGAGATATCTTTGACACAAAATAATTGTTTACGGACACACAGACAGACAGACAGACGGAAAAGACAAAAACTATATACCCCCATTGCATACTTCGTATGCCGGGGGTATAATAATTGCAAGCTTCAGTATCTATAGGACTCAGGCATTCATCATTTAAATCCGAGTGTGCCATCGCACAACTACGGAACCTGGGAAGGGACATGATTTTTTTTATTTTATAAGTTGTGCGCACAAGATATTATCTTGTCCGCACAACATACTATCTGGTGCAGACAAGATATTATCTTGTCCGCACAAGATATTAAGTAGTGCAGACAAGATATTATCTTGTCCACACAAGATAATATCTTGTCTGCACAACATAGATCTTGTGCGAACAAGATATTATCTTTTGCAGACAAGATATTATCTTGTGCGCACAAGATATTATCTTGTCCGCACAAGATAATATGTTGTGCGAACAAGATAATATCTTGTCTGCACAAGATAATATCTTGTTCGTACAACTTCCCAAGATCTATGTTGTGCAAACAAGATAATATCTTGTGCGAACAAGATTTTATGTTGTCCGCACAAGATAAAATGTTGGATAATATGTTGTGCGAACAAGATAATTTCTTGTGCGCACAAGATAATATATTGTCCGAACAAGATAATATCTTGTCCGCACAAGATATTATCTTGTGTGTACAACTTATTAAAAAAAAATCATGTCCCTTCCCGGGTTCCGTACACAACGGCACCTAGTTACTCTCTTTGACGGGTCATGCAAGAAAATAAGCTAAACACTGTTCCATGAAACTACTTTTTTGAGGAGCGTATATTAAGCTTATATTTCAGTCGTCATACCTGATTCATGATAAGTTTAATTTATACATAACAGAAGTAAAGGCAATGACCAGGATTCGATGCATTTACCTCACACCTCCCTTCCAAGACACCAAAGGGAAATAAACACCAACATAAAACAGCCCCACCATTATTAAATAGTCACAAACGGAAATCGAAAGAAAGCTTTTTCCCTGCAAAATGGCCAAACGGCTGACCAAAATAATAATACATAAGTACCACATAGTACTACATACAAACAAAACAATAATAATACACAACAGAAGTATCGCCTTGGAACCGTCAGTTAAAACATTTTATCATATGACGTCGCGTCTGAGAGTGTAATAACGCCATGTAATAAATTCGATAATCCACTAGTGGATTAAATATGCAAATTAGCTAGACACGTCCCGTAACGTTACACGTACGACTTTCGCAACGGCGACGCGTTTACTAATGGCGGAAAATTGACATTTTTGTAAACAATCGTGAATAAAATGCGTTTTATATGTCATATGATAAATAGAATCTTGCATTCGTGCTCATGTATTATTGAATTTATTAAACTCGTTGAGAAAAAGAGATAAATGCTCGGCTTATTGAATTTATTAAACTCGTTGAGGAAAAGAGATAAAATGCTCGGCAAAGCCTCGCATTTTATCCCTTTTCCTCAACTCGTTTAATAAATTCAATAATACATGAGCACTCATGTAAGATCCTCTATAACTTAGATGAGTGGGGCGTATATCGATATTATGTAGCCATAATCCTCGCCCTTGGTTCTGTAGTGGTTTCGACAAGTAATTTGTTCAGTTCGCATGAAGGGTTTATAAGAATCTTATATGGGTGTGTGGGGTGGATTGAATAATCCGTCCTGAGGGACACTGTCCGGCATCACGAGGCTTGCCGAGTGATGCCGGACAGTGATCCCGAGGGACGGATTTTTCTATCCACCCCTCACACCCATATTGGATTCTTTTTCTTGCATACCTTCCATTTCTTTTGCGAATGTTTAATGCTGCTGTCACTTCGGTTACCGACGTCCGCCATTTTGTGATGACACAACAGGACTGTTTAGTGACGTCACGCATGACGACACCGCGCATGAGGTTATAATCAACCAGTGCATTTATCAAACACGCCATTATATTCGATTTGGGGTCGGAACACCAGGGTCAGAACATAAATTTCTATCCCAGGGTAAAATCACGGATTTCCTTGTCTGGTGTGCAAGAATCTACCTTATAGTGCAACATATGCGAGAACATAACAGAGAACAGAGATGAAACAACCATGAGGACGCGACAGCATGACATAACTGAAACGATGGAGCAAAAGCAAAACAACAATTAGACTCCGGACGGCCCGAACAGAGACAGATCATGTGGCACCAAGTGACATTACTTTTAAGTAAGTCTTTGCTTCTATTTTAGACAGCAGTCGTCGGCGTGCAACTAAAGAAGGATGCAGACTGGGTAAAAACTACAGTGCATGAAGTCTGTCGTATAACATTTATGCTCTACCCAATTTTTTTTATATCGAAGTGCAGTGAAACTTCGATGGCTCAAACACCGATGGATCGTTTACCATGGCTAATACGAACACATTCTTGAGTTCCTAAAAAGGTTTTACGCAATTTGTTAAAAGAACAGTCAGGGATAATTTAGAAGTATTTTTATTATGAAACTATATGCTGTGTGCACTCATTAGAATGACCTCGATGAGGCGATTCTAATGAGTATACACAACATGTATTATTTTCAAATAAGCATTAGGGCGTCTGACATGGCTCTATGAATCATCCTCAGAAGAATGAATCATCCAAATATCTTGATAGCTTCAATAACTTCAGATTGTTTTTCAACAGAAAGGGACAACAAGCATCTGTACTAACATGGCTGAAAGAATTTAAGGGGAACAATCATGACCGTGTGGTGTTCTTCATCTTATTTGTGCTCCAAAATTGAGGTACTCGTTAAAACCGCTATAAGAATACGGTTCTTCCGAGTACCCGCATTGTATATTATGATCATAAACAGGACAAAATATTATCACAAATTTTCTTAGCTTCAAACTAAACGCTTTTCAAGAGCAACGAAAGATTCTGTTTCTCACTCGAGAATATTGTCCAAATTAAGACAATGACATATGTCCTTATCAGATTACGACAACAAACCCGCGCGACATAGTGCATTTTTCACATCCCATAAATGGCTACTTATCTGATGATAAACCATGGTTTACCCTCGTAAACCCCAGTTTACTCTATATTAAATGGGGTGTAGGGGGTATTTAATTCACGGACTTGTTCACGTGATGAGAAACAAGAGGTCCATGGGCCACTATTTTCACCAAAGCTCAGCGGGTCACTGCCTACTGGCAGCCATGCTTTTTTTAATAAACCATGGAAGCCAATGAAATTTGGACCCAATCAGCCTAGTGGCTTCAGAGGACTGATGTCGCTTGAATGTGCTGTTGCAAGACAACAGACTGCCCATCTGTGGCAACCAATAGGCCTAAAATTATATGGTAGATAGACCATGGTTTAAGGAATATTTCCATAAAAGTTTGACAAAATATCTTGAAAGGGGTAAATGTCATTTCTCCATTTTTCAACATTATAGGTCTATGAAAATGCTTAACTTGCCATAGTAACCAAACTAAAGAGCCAAATTTCATTAAAAACACAAAACCTGTAAAGGCAAATATGGTGAATATTTGCATAAATTCTCAGTCTTATAGAGCATATGGTTTCTGAGGAGATGACCTATATGTGTTTTTTTTTTCAGTTTTTTGGGGGCATTTTGGTTTCCAAGGCAACCAGTAAAAGTGAGCAGGTTGCCTAAAATCATATTGCAAATAGATGATAGCTTCAAGAATATTACTATGAAAGTTTTGTCAAAATATCTGCAAATACCATTTTCCAATTTTGCTATAGCAGCCAAACTAAGAGCCAAATTTCAACAAAAATAAACCTGTTTGTTTAGGGGTGTGGATCTGTAAGGTTTCCTAGATATTGGGTCTTTTTATGAAGTAGAGGGTTCGGGCAGTGCCCAGGGCACCCCCATGTTGGTGTCACTGAATGTCCCTAATTATAAGAACCATATATATATGGTTTAGGGGTGGGGCTCTGAACACATTCACAGATATATGGCTTTTTGTGAACTGCAGGGGTGGGACATGGCCCGACCACACCCTGGCAGACCCCGAGGTTGGTGTCACTGAATGTGTCTTATCATAAGGAACAAGAGTATCTATGATCTAGGGGTGGGGATCTGTAAGGTTTCCCAGATATAGAGCCTTTTATGAAATGGAGGGGGTGGGGCAAAGCCCCGGCGCATCCTGGGGGCCCCAAGGTTGATGTCACTGAATACGTCTTATCATAAGAATATATATGGTTTAGGGGTGGGGATCTGAATGGTTTCTAGGATATATGGCTTTTTATGAAGTGGAGGGGTGTGGCAGGGCCCCGGCCCATCCAAGGGGGCCCTAGGGTCGTGTCATCGAATGTGTCTTATCATAAGGAACAATAATATATATGGTTTAGGGGTGTGGATCTGTAAGGTTTCCGAGGTATAGGGCCGTTTATGAAGTGGAGGGGGTGAGGCAAGGCCCCGGCGCATCCTGGAGGCCCCCAGGTTGGTGTCACTGAATGCGTCTTATCATAAGGAACAAAAATATATATGGTTTAGGGGTGGGGATCTGAATGGTTTCTGAGATATATGGCCTTTTATGTAGTGGAGGGGTTGGGCATGGCCCCGGCACATCCCTGGGTCCCAAGGATAGTGTAACTGAGTGTGTCTTATCATAAGGAACAAGAATATATGTGGTTCAGGGCGGGGATCTGTAAAGTTTCCGAGATATTTGGTCTTTTATGAAGTGAAGGGGTGTGGCAAGGCCCCAGCGCATCCCGTGGGCCCATGAATGTGCCTTATCATAAGGAACAATAACATATGTGGTTTAGGGGTGGGGATCTGTAAGGTTTCTGAGATACTGGGTCTTTTATGAAGTGGAGGGGGTGGGCGAGGCCCTGGCGCATACCCGAGGGACCCCCAAGTTGGTGTCACTGAATGCGAATTATCATAAGGAACGAGAATATATATGATTTAGGTTTGGGGATATGTAAGGTTACTGGGATATTGGGCCTTTTATGAAAAGGAGGGGTGGGGCATGGCCCCGGCACATCCCGGGGGACCCCCAGGTTGGTATCACTGAGCCCATCTTATCATAAGGAACAAGAGTATATATGGTTTAGGGGTCGGGATCTCAATGGTTTCTGAGATAAATGGCATTTTATGAAGTGGAGGGGGTGTGGCATGTCTCCGGCACATCCCGGGGGACCCCCAGGTTGGTGTCACTTAATGCATCTTAGCATAAGGAATAAGAATATACTGTATATAGTTTAGGGATGGGGATCTGAATGGTTTCTGAGATAAATGGCATTTTATGAAATAGAGAGGGCAGGGTGTGTCCCAGGCACATCCCCCGGACCCCCAGGTTGGTGTCACTTAATGCATCTTATTATAAGGAACAAGAATATATATGGTTTAGGGGTCGGGATCTGTAAGGTTTTTGAGATTAAAGGCATTTTATTGAGTGGAGGGGGCGGAGCATGGCCCCTGCACAACCTAGGGGACCCCCCAGGTTGACATAAAAACATATGGCTGAGAGAAGTTTACTCAAGGAATAGGTTTATATAAGTTTTGTCAAAATATCTGCAATGACTTGGCAGTAAATGCCATTTTTCAGTTTTCCCAATTATAAGTCAATGGAAACTCTAATTTGCCATAGTAACAAAATTAAAAGGCCAAATTTCATAAAAAAAAATAAAAAAACCCTGTAAAGTACTGAACCCGGGCAGGGACATGATTTTTTATTTTTATTATGTTGTGCGAACAAGATAATATCTTGAGCGGACAAGATATTATCTTGTTCAGACAACATATTATCTTGTGCGGACAAGATATGATCTTGTTCGCACAACATAATATCTTGTGCGCACAGGATATTATCTTGTTCGCAAAACATATTATCTTGTTTGCACAACATAGATCTTGGGAAGTTGTGCGGACAAGATATTATCTTGTGCGGACAAGATATTATCTTGTGCAGACAAGATAATATCTTGTGCGGACAAGATAATATCTTGTGCGCACAAGATCTATGTTGTGCAGACAAGATATTATCTTGTGCGGACAAGATAATATCTTGTTCGCACAACTTAATATCTTGTGCGGACAAGATAATATCTTGTCTGCACAAGGTAATATGTTGTCCGCACAAGATAATATCTTGTGCGGACAAGATATTATGTTGTGCGGACAAGATATTATCTTGTCCGCACAAGATAATATGTTGTCCGCACAAGATAATATGTTGTCCGCACAAGATAATATCTTGTCCGCACTTATAAAATAAAAAAAATCATGTCCCTTCCCGGGTTCCGTAGTAAAGGCAAATATGGTGAATATTTTCATAAAAACTCAGCCTCCTAGAGCATATGGTTTCTGAGGAGATGATTTTTTAAGTATTATTAGTCTATTTTTTGCAGTTTGGTTTCTTTGGCAACCAATAAAAATGAGCAGAAGGCCTAAAATCATACGACAGATAGTAGATTGCCTATGGAACATTTCTATGAAAGTTTTGTCAAAATATCTGCAGAGGGTTGGCAGTAAATGCCGTTTTTCAATTATTCCCATTATGAGTCTATGGAAACTACAAGTTGTCATGGCAACCAAACTAATGAGCCGATTTTTATAAAAACACAAACTTTCAATCCCCCAGCCCAAGGATGCTACAGATAAAATTTGGGCCCAATCGGCCCAGTGGCTTCAGAGGAGATGTCGTTTAAAAGTGTTGACGGACGATGACGCAGACGACGACGACGACGGACAACTGCCTATCCTATAATCTCCCCCGGAGCCTTCGGCTCTGGTGAGCTAAAAACAACAAAATATACTTCCGAAAAGTGTCAATGTCACCAAATGCTTATCAATTCAAACCACAAGTTGATACACTTAACAGTTTTGGTTGCACCGCCTTTGTGTCCAGGAAAGCGCCTTCATTTAAGAATTAACCGTGCTGAGATTGACAAAGGCTTGATGTTTGTCCAGCGCTTAAATTTAACATTTTATTTCTTTTTTTCGGACGGTGTATGAGTTATCTGGCAGGTCAAGAACTTCAAAACTTTTTAAAGTGAAACCGACTGAATTGGAACCGAACTTTCGAATTAACACTAAATGCAATAAAATTCTTCTCAAAATGACTCTTCTTCTTTAGTAAATTGAACGCTTTACAGTCCCGAAAATAAACAAATGAGCCAGCGCACCACAAAACCTACAATAAGACATGTGCGCCTAACTAAGATTCAGATCAGCCTGCGCATCCGCGCAGTCTGCTCAGAGTCTTCGTTGTGCGCTCAATGGGTAGCTAAGGGGTCAATGCTCCTTCATGCAGCAAGAGAAGTCTCTGGTTAGACTACATGGATGCGCAGGCTGATCTGAGTCTTCGGTGGGCGCACATGTCTTATTGTAGGTTTTGTCATACGCTGGCTCTAATGTTAGTTTAAGAAGTTACTTACGTTCCCTCGTCACTTGTTTGGTGGTTGGAAGCACTTTCGCTTTCACTGAAGACAAGAAACGAAACAAAATTAACCTTTTCACCCGGATGAGTAAAATCTATTTTATGTGGTCATAATCCTCGCCCTTACTTCTGCCGTGGCTTAGACAATTAATCTGTTCAATCCACATGAAAGCTTCCTAACTAATCAGCGCTACATCTCCGAGAACAAACAAAATCAAACAATTACATAGATGTAACAATGGTGAGGACTCGACAGCATGGAAAACGAAACTGTAATCCTGGAGCAAAAGAAAACCGAAAGTTAGAAATCCATGTAACGCACGCCGTGCAAACTCAGTTGTTTCAAATACATACTTTATTTTTCTCATTCATGCATAAAAATTTAATGTTCGATAGGAGTACCCACGATCGGTATTTTGATCCTAACTCGGAAAATCTATCATAACTGTTCTTCAATCCAAACGCCATTTCAATTTATATGAAAGATTTTGTTTGCATACATGTGTGCGCTGCTCTCATTAAAACAACGCCATGAGCATTTCTTTTCAAAGAAAATAGATGCTCCAACAGAAAGCATATTTCGTCCACACAGAACACTGCGAAAACAGGATCAATGTTACCAACATCTAATCATTAATAAACCATGCATGCCTTTAAATGTAACCAATTAGTTCTTGAGTCACTCTGTAAACAATCATTTGAAAAAAGTACCTCTTGTATTGATCTTAAAAGACCATCCAAACCTACTTAACATTTTTGCCTGGGTAAGAAGCTCCCAAAGGGTCCGAAGATTCCATGTAGACTCCGCTTTGTCGATATTTGGCATATCCTGCACATCAATGATTACTGAGTAGTTTTGTGTAGATTGATATCAGCAGGATGATGAGTGGGTGAGTGAGAGTTTGAGTTTTACGTCTCACCAACAGTTGAGGTCATACAGAGACGGGACCTCGGTTGAAATACTCATCTGAAAGTCATGAGAAGCCCGGGATCGATCCTGCGAACCCTGGTTTACAAGGCGAGTTGCATAACCACTACACCACGAAGGCTTCTATCGGAAGGATAATAAATAACTCATTATCATATTGATAATGATAAATGATTTTTCCTTTTGATAAATAATCACATCTCTGATTATAATAATAATTGTGCCACAAAAATGGCATTCGAGCATGTGCGCCCACTGAAGATTCAAATAAGCCTGTGCATTCGTGCACTTTGATCAGAGCATTCGCTGTGCGCTATACGGATGCACGCTGATCCCAATATGTTATTCATACCATGTGTGTGTGTGTGTGTGTGTGTGTGTGTGTGTGTGTGTGTGTGTGTGTGTGTGTGTGTGAATTCGGGTTTAACGTTGCTTTCAACAATTTTTCAGTCATATCACGACGGTGTCTGGTTGCAACAGGGAGCTCAATGCTTACTTTTAAAGTGCTGCCTCACTGAAGTATCATGTCCCAGACACATTACATGATACCACACCCAGTCACATTATCCTGACACTGGGTCTACCAGTCCTAGCTCTACCCCGTAAATCTGAGTGCCAAGCGAGGAGCAGCTATTACCATTCTTAACGACTTTGGTATGTCGCCGCCCGGGATCGAACCCGTGACCTCCCGTTCCCCGGAGCGGATACTCTACCAACTGAGCTATCGGGGCCGGTATTATTCATACCGACCGCGAAGGATGTTTTCTAGGTAAGGACGGAAGCTGATCTCATATATTTGGAAATCCATCTTCGCTTGATTGTCAACGCCCACGGGCGTAGACAATCTTAAGGATGAGTTTTGCTCCGGAAGCATTTAAGAAAAGGTCATGACTACTGGCATGTCATCCGTGTTATTGTCTATGCCTGTGCGTGAAGACTACCTAAGGTTTACTATTACTCCAGAAGCATTAAAGAAAAGGCCAATACTGACTGAATGCTATATTCTATTGACTGGTCAGCAGTGTTACTTGTTGTAATGAATAAAAACCGGGATTGAATGGAACATTTTCGTAAGTTTATCACACCCTCCGTTTTCTAGGTCCACATGATGTTGTTTATCACACCCTCTGTTTTCTAGGTTCACATGATGTTGACTTACCACCGATGATACAATACATCTTTTTTGTTTGTTTCACTAAAAGAATGCGGATGACTCTGTTCTACTGATTTTTTGTTTCCTTAGTACGAGTGGTTGTCATAGTAAAAGATTTTTAGTTTTCTTTATATATGAAACTGGAGCATTCCTATCCTATGAATACACAACTTAATGTGTGCTAAGAACATAGTTCCTCCAGCAGCTCTCAACTGTTCGGATTCTAATGACGCAGACTCAAGCTTTTTGTAAAAGCTAATACTTGTACGACCTATTTATAAGAACCCATAGCTGTTATGTTTATAGTGTAAATGCTTCCTGCGAACAGACATGGTTAAAAGAATAGGAGATAAAGTTTTTTCAAAGAATTAAAGCTGTAGAATAATATAAGAATCTTATAAGGGTGTGAGGGGTGGATGGAAAAATCCGTCCCGAGGGACACTGTCCGGCATCACGAGGCTTGCCGAGTGATGCCGGGCAGTTATCCCAAGGGACGGAGTTTTCTATCCACCCCTAACACCCATTTTGGATTCTTTTTCTTGCATACCTTCAATTTGTTAGCACGGATTTTTAATGTTGCAGTCATTTCGGTTATCAAAGTCCGCCATATTGTGTTGACACTGCAGAAATGTTTAGTGATGTCACGTAACGTGCTGTGATGTGAACCTTAACGACGGCGCATACGAGGTCGTAATCAACCAGTGCATTTATCAAACACGCGATTATATTCGATTTTTGGTCAGAACACCAGGGTTAGAACATAAATTTCTATCCCAGGGTAAAATCATGGATTTCCTTGTCTGGTGTGCAAGAAAGCACAATATGATATAGCAAGTCTTAATCTTAAAAACTGTTTTTTTTTTATTCGATTTAAGTTTCCAATATTATTTTTATTTCAGTTGCAAACATATATTGTAGTGCTCGAGTATCTACAATCAATGCTTGCCACAAAAATTAGAAAATAAAGTATACCAGTGTGAAGCCAACATTTCTCCAGATAAAGTGGGATTTACAAGGCGTAAATGACAAGAACTTGTTAACGTAATGTGTAGAAAAAAGACGAATCATACCTTCGCATGTGTTCTTCGACAGTGTTCTTCTAATCATGTCAAGGGAATTAAAATTAGTGACAGAGAATCTGTGTGAGATGTCAGGATCAGTTGCCATGGCGTTCAGCAGAGGTATATTTACACCCTGACCAACACCAATTGCGAAAATAGTTACTCCAGCAGCTCTCAACTGTTCGGATTCTAATGATACTGCCATCATATCTGACTTGCCTGTATTAGAATAAGAAAAAAAATGTTCAGTGTTACTGATGATTTTGGTTCCTTAGTTCCTTTGCCAATTGTACCTGCGGAACCCGGGAAGGGATATGATTTTTTTTAAGATGTTGTGCGAACAAGATATTAAGTTGTGCGAACAAGATATAATTAATTATAATAATTTATCTTGTGCAGACAACATATTATCTTGTGTGCACAAGATAATATCTTGTTCGCACAACATATTATCTTGTTTGCACAACATAGATCTTGGGAAGTTGTGCGGACAAGATAATATCTTGTTCGCACAACATTTTATCTTGTGCGCACTAGATATTATCTAGTGCGGACAAGATAATATCTTGTGCGCACAAGATGTTAAGTTGTGCGAATAAGATAATATCTTGTCCGCACAAGATCTATGTTGTGCAGACAAGATATTATCTTGTGCGGACAAGATAATAGCTTGTTCGCATAACTTAATATCTTGCGTGGATAATATCTTTTCTGCACAAGATAATATGTTGTCCGCACAAGATAATATCTTGTTCGCACAAGATAATATGTTGTCCGCACACGATAATTTGTTGTCCGCACAAGATAATATCTTGTGCACACAAGATAATATGTTGCCTGACCAAGATAGTATCTTGTCCGCACAAGATAATATCTTGTGCACACAAGATAATATGTTGCCTGACCAAGATAGTATCTTGTCCGCACAAGATATTATCTTGTGCGCACAACTTATAAAATAAAAAAAAAAATCATTTCCCTTCCCGGGTTCCATACTGTACCAAAGGATTTTAAAATTAAGTATGTAAAGAAACAAATAAAAAAATGAAAAAAACAAAAAAAAAAAAAAAAACACGAACAGCTCGTTTGCTTTTCCCCATATTATCCATATAAAAATATTATTGTTGTAGTTTTGAATCCTTTACCATAACATTTTATATACAATGTACGCACTAAAAATAGAAGTGCAGGCAATGTCCAGGAATCGATACAATTAACACACAGCTCTAATCAGAGACAGCAGAGGGGAAGAAGCACACGCATGAAACAACTAGACCTTAATGGAAACATCATTGGCGGAAAGCCAAAAGGACAATTACTTTCCCACCAAATGGCCAACTGGCTATCCAAAACAAAATAATATAAGTGATACACACACTCAAAGACAAACCATAACAAAAATAAACCGCGACCGGAACGGTCAGCGAAACGGACTCCATTGGGGGCCAAAATCGATTCTAGGTGGCCACAATTCTCGCCCCTATTTCCGTCGCGATTTAGACAAACAAGCCGCTCAGTCCGCATGAAGGCTTCCAAACTCATCAGCGCAACATCTCCGCGAACACAAAAATCAAACAACCACAGAGATGAAACAACGGTGAGGACTCAAGAGCAAGAAACCACCGAAATACTGGAGCAAAAGAAGACCAACAGCCAGACCCCGACGGGCCAGACCAGAGACAGCAGCAGGCACCAACCAACACTACATAAAATTAGATACCCCCTAATTCTCAGTAAGCCTTGTGCTGGAACCGTCACACAATCTGAGGCCCGACTCACTCGATAGCGCTGGGATGTTATGACTCGCTTGCCACCCCTGCCACCTCGCTCGAGTCTCGGCGTCGGCATGTGTCTTAATAATGGCAAACCGTCCACAGTCGGTGGTTTTCTCCTGATATTCCGGTTTCCATCAACAAGACAGATCATAAGATCACAACCCACCAACGTCTGTGCAACCGACAACGCTTAGATAAGTTCCTTGCGCATTAACCACCACCTTAGAACAGCCTTAACTCATTTTGTATCGGAAACCCCAAAAGGGGTAATTGGCAAACAGTGCAGGCCCAGATCAAATAAATTTTGAATAAAACCTCTTAATTTTGGAATGGCTCCTGGTATATGTAAGCAGAAAGATTCTATTTGGTTAAAAAGGGTTAAACAATAACCACTGGTGGTGGTTAAAGAATACTGTGAGGACGTTAATGAACACATTGTAAAATGTTTGCTGATTAACGTTTTGAAAACGCTTATGGCTAAAACTGCAAGGTATTTAGTTATCATCACTAAAGAAACTGATTACCAAAACGCTTTACTTTGGTCGGGACAAAGTAATATCTTCCATCAACGGCTTGCAGTGACAGATATGCTTATTTCGAGTCTTGCGAAGAAAAGAAATGCGCTGAAGTTTGGATATGTCAAAAAGATTTTTCTAGCACTCTCACATGTACTGGCTTATGGTTATAAAACTTTTGGTTCTCTGAAGAACGTGAGAAAAAAAAACACTACCAGTCGCCCATTGCTTCATCATAGTGCAGTTTACATTTTTTCCCCTTTGAATGATACAGACCCTTCTAGTCCTCTACATAGAGCCATGCAGGTAAACAACGGTGATTCAGCGATGAATCAACGTTATAACAATGGTTTCAACCATTACGACAACACAACCGTGCATTCTTTCATATCTCCGGAACGGTTAATTTTCTGATGAAATTAAGTCATATTTTTATACTCCAAACATAGGATTTTGAGGCGGTTCTATCGGATACTCGCAAATCTTGTTGCAGAAATAGGTATAAATAATATTTATCCCGGTAAACCTGACTTTTCTTTATATAAAGTCCGTGTTGGATGGGTACTCATTACACGGATTTGTTAACATGGTTGTTGTTTAAACGATAGTTCAATATTGAGAGCCTGCTTTGAGTACTGCTCAAGTGCACGCTATAGGGCGTTCTTGAAAACTATGGAACTGCTTATGGCAATTTTCATTAAAATCCAGGATCATATTTACTATCTGTTTTTAAAATTAAAGCTCCAAAGCGTTATACCATTGCATACAATTTCTAATGACACCGAAGCAATAGTTTTGCATTTGTGAAATGGTTCCATTTCTACCAAGTTGGAATTACATTTGATATAATTTCTTTCCTATATTGTCCCTAGAACTTTGTCCAATGGGCTTTAATTTTGCACCATATTCGATTTGTTTGATTTGTAGGCAGTGTTGGAGGCCGTAAAACGTCTGCTCGAGTATCCACGTTTGTAGCCCTTATTATCATATGATGTCGCGTCTGAGAGTGTAATAACGCCATGCAATATTTTCGATAATCCACTAGTGGATTAAATATGCAAATTAGGTAGATACGTCCGATAACGTTACATGTACAACGTCCTTAACGACGTTGCGTTTACTAATGGCGGAATATTGACATTTTAGTAAACGATCGTGAATAAAATGCGTTTTAAATGTCATATGATAAATAGAATCTTGCATTCGTGTTCATGTATTATTTCATTTATTAAACTAGTTGAGGAAAAGGGATAAAGTGCTCGGCAGAGCCTCGCATTTTATCCTTTTCCTCAACTCGTTTAATAAATTCAAAAATACATGAACACTCATGTAAGATCCTCTATTTATCCAAATCCTAATGGATTCGGCTGCTTGGTCAAACGGAGTTCAGCTGCTGACTCGGTTTACCACCTGTCTATTTGGTTTACTGTCATAACCCCATGTTTCGACTTCTTTCCCTTGTGATGTTGTGTGGGATTTGGTATCGGATTGTATCAGTTCCTGATCGTTTCCCTTTTCAATGTTAACGTCTTGAATGACTCTAACGGAACTAGGGCAGAGACGGCAGCCTTAGCAAACAGTATTGATATTTGCTATTCAGTATAGAACGGCCTGAGGACAATAGTAGCAGTTGGGAAAATTGCAAAAGGTGACTACTACAGGCAATATCATAACAGAGAGGCAAAATCACAAAATTTCTCAATGAATATATGCGTTTATAATATTATTAAGTTACAAAGATACACTAATACATGGCACTCATCATGTTGAATATAAAAGCGAAGACTTCTGATATCTTACCATCGGTTATAATGATAGCAATTTTAGCAGCATTTTCTCTCATTCCATTCTGGGCTTGAAAAACTATTTCTCTGGCGTATCTGAGTGCTTCACCTATTTTTGTGCCGCCTTTGGTGTAGCTAAAAATTACGGAAAAAGAAAAGTATAGAAATGAACCTTATAGACTAAATCACTGAAGAGACAGACAGACAGGCAGGGAGGTAGTAAACTAACCAATCCTTCTACGAATAAATTCTATAACAGGTTAGCCAACTTATTATTATTTTATGAAACTTTGCAGAAGCAAGTTTCAGACGATTCGACCCAAACATCATAACACATGAGCGATTGCATTCTCGGGCATACCGATTGCTCTTCTGTTTACGCTTTATCTATTTTCCGCTTGGGTTAGTCGAATTCCGATGAATATTTATTTTGGTCAACAGTTTAAATTTAAGTTTACATTCAGGTGTAACTGAACAAAATTTTTTGTGTTAATGTCCTTGAATGATTTGGTAACCTGTTTTGTTGTTGGTTTTTTCGTATCACAAACCCATCGATCTTACCATAATCATAAAACATAAGAATGGTGGCAGCTCTGTGAACATTAGATGGCGTACGACAAAGCCTACAAGAAGTTCAGTGTGACCAGCGAAAATTCTGAGTAGCCTACACATCCATATAGTCTGATCTGAGTCACTGCGCTCGTCACTCCAATACAGCAATATGCGAAGTCTGACCATACTTGATAGATACAAAAATGAACCTAGTGTTTGCTGGATGCGCAGGTGTGGATATAGCCCGGCTTCTAGCTTTTATTTACATCAATCTGGAAAAAACTTACTTTGCATGCAATACACCATATTTGATGTCCGTCTTGGAGTGAAACTGATTGAAGTGAAACTGGAGATAGACTTCGTGGTCGAAGGTAATCAGACCGATCTGCGTTTCCGTAACTCCTATAGAGAAGTCGTCGACGAGTCTTTCGACAAAATGAAGAGTTGTGTCGAAGTTTGAAGCCTGAACACTTCCAGAAGCATCAAGGATGAACAAGATATCGGCCGGTTCGGTTCCGTTGCAACCTGTACGACATCAAAACATGGCTTTGACTAAATACCGCATTCAGAAGGCTAATATGTAATGTGTTTGATATGTTTGATCCCGTGACTAATATTGAGCACTTTGAGCTGTTTCAACATAAAGAATTGTAGTTGAAATCATTCAGACAAAACAACAGTTAGTATGAAGCTCTCATCAATCTACGTGACAATATTTATATTTGATCTGGTACAAAGGTGTGTAGACAAATTGTGGGAATTATGGTGGGCACGAACTGCGCACCCTTGTGGCTGATTTGTTCTTGTTCTGGTATGAATGGGATTTCGTGATGTCCCTTTCTATAGAGAAGCAATCTGAAGTTACTGAAGCTTTCTGTTCGACGTCTAGATATTTGGATGCTTCATTTAATATTGATAATTCCTACATCGATGGTTGGTGTCATCCGACAAATTTATCCTTCAGAACTTCAATTCAATTAATGCAAATGTTTCTGATGCCAAAGCCCCGTTTTTAGATTTACATTTGTCTATTTAAGATAAGGTTGTTTCATGCAAAATTTATGAAAAACGCGATAATTTTCATAGTGTAATTTTTCTTTTTTTATATTTTTGGATAGGAATGTTTATCCTGGGGTATCCTACGACGTTTATATATATCGCAACTAATTCGGTTCAAAAAGTGTCTAGTCATGTCACTGATTTCAACACTTATAATAAATTGTTAACTGCTAAACTTCTGAAACAGGGTTATTGGTATCATAAACATCGCAAAGTTTAGCGTCATTTCGATTTAGTTTCAAAATTCAATGTACGGCCCCCGCCCATCGGGGCTTGAAGAAAAATATGGTCTGCACGATGCTTCCACGCAGAGCTAAATCCGACCCGCACACGAGTACTGGTGAACCGCTTAGAGTATCTAAGCCTGCCCAGGCAAAGCGGTGCGAGTCGGACCGTCCATGCTTATAAACCCTATTGGTTTCGTTGAGCGACAGGGCTTGAGATGTCATTTCATTTCAACGTCGGGTAAAAGTCCCACAAAATTGGAAGCAACGTATCCAAAATGACCTTTACATTGTTGACGGGGACGTCAAACCTCAAATCAAACAAACAAACAAAATTCAATGTTGGACACAAATCTCTTCTGCAACAAGGCCTAAAGGAACCTGAATTTTATGGTGACTTACTATATAAATTCATAAAATATATGCTTAGTTTTCAGTACCAAATTTCGTAAAATCTTTCTTCGATATAAAAAGATTGGATCCAAACTAAATTTTATACGACAAACTACATGCATGACGGTAAACCCAATTACGTTGGATAACTTTGCTCCCCTCTTTAATTGCACGCCGACGGGCTCAGATTCAGTGACGACTCCGTCAAAAAGTCATTCTTATTAATCAATATCTGTTGGTGGCTGAGGCTCTCTCTCTCTCTGATCGGGGAGTCCAACTATCTACGTATGCTTTTATTACACGCTTTAAACTACACTACCTCAAAATCTTATAAAAGAAACAATTAATGATTTAAATAAATGGACATTCCATACAGAAGATTCCCTATATCTTGCATATAACGAAAACAATGTTTTTCACTTCTGAAGAGCATTACATTACACATTATGGTCATGACACAAAGTGTGCGAAGCTCAGACCTTTCTATTTGACAATATATAAGGTTTGAACTAGTGGAAAACTATAAAGTTAATTTATAGAAACTTCTGCCACTGGGTATTTCAGAAGCAGAGTTTTAGTGAAATTTGGTTTATAAATTTCGAAAAATTATGAAGAAATCTGATTTTGAGAATCTATTAAAAACGATAAGTAAACGCCATAAAAGAATGAGGTACAGTATAAGTGTTATGCGACATACACCATGCCTAGTATTCAACCCAGTCATGGTTGATGGTTATGCTTCCCACTTTCATTGCATGGTGGAAGGAGGGGGGGGGGGGGTCATGTCGATGACGGCCTCAACTTAAAACTTTATTTTTTTATTTTATTTAAGAAATAGATCAGCTCTAGCTGTGATTTGTTGAGTAATAAATCACAGTTTGGAGGTCAGTTGTAAAGTAGACAAATCACGAACGCGTAGCGCGCGTGATTTGTCTACTTACAACTGACCGACAAACTGTGATTTATTACCTAACAAATCATTAGCTAGAGCTGATCTATTTCGATTCTTACACGCTGAAACTCGGCAATAATGCTGTTGTTACCTTCAAGAAATCCCGCTAAATTTTTTCGACTGAAACACATGCATTTATATCCTTTTCTAACGTTTTCTGTGCGAGAAAATGACGCTACACCGTCCAACGTCAAGGAAATGGACTAGTGACGTCATAACTTTGCAGTTTTTTAATGACGTCACCCGTCACGCTCTTCCGAGCTAAGATCTGTTGCAGAATAAAACACATCCGCTTTCCATAGGCTCGCTGTGTTAGAATAGTGGTTTATGGCTGATGATTTGTCTTTTGTTGACTCTTCGTGGTCTACATGGTGGTTTTCTTTAGCTCCCGTTTAGAGTGTGTGGAACAAGCTATGAGCCCTCATCTTTGATTCATTACAGTTATTCAGTTTGATTTGTATTTCAGTTTGTTCCAATTTGTATATTATTCTGTGATGGTCTATTGAATGGGGTAGTTGCCTTCAGATGGACCAACTGTTTTGTGTGTTGCAAATAATTTTAGAACCTAGAGTAAAGGTTGGGCCCAACGAATCGATTTAAACTCCAAGTGGTTCTCGCTACTGGCCGTCCTTAGGTGGTGGTTCTAATGTTGTTTATTTTAGATGTAGCATTGTCGGATTTTCCGACTGGGGCTTTTCATGTTGTATGTGCTGTATTATTACTGCAAGCCAAAGGTTGCAGGCCAAATCCAAGCTGCAGACAGAGGTGCTAGATGAGTTTTACTTTGCTGATGACATAGCAAAAGATGCTCCGACAGAAGAGAAGATGCAAAAATGTATAGATCAAGTATCTGACTCCTGTGATAGCTATGGCCTCACAATGAACATCAAAAAGACTGAGCAAGCCTTACAAAGGCCTGGGAAGCCTTACAAAGAGCCCTATATCACAGTGAAAGGTTAAAGATTGCAAGTGGTAGACAAGTTCACTTACCTTGGGAGCACACTGTCAAGAGCCGTGCACAATGTTGACAAAGTCAGTGCCAGAATTGCCAAAGCTAGTGAAGCATTTTGCCGACTACGCGGTAGTGTCTGGGATCGAAGTGTAATCACACTTGACGCAAAACTGAAAGTCTACAGAGCTGTGGTGGTATGCATGTAAAGCATGGACAGTTTATCAACGGCACGCCGAAATACTGAATCACTTCCATAATAGCTGTCTTAGAAAACTCTTAAAGATTAAGTGGCATGACTGGATTCCAGACACGGAAGTCCTGAACTTGGAAGGTATGCAATTAGTAAATACCCTTCTGACATAAGCTCAGTTAAGATGGACAGGCCATATTACAAGAATGCCTGAGAGACGTTTGCCAAAGACAATTCTCTATGGAGAACTAGAAATGGGCAAACGCTCCCAAGGTGGTCCGACGAAGCACTACAATGACATCCTCAAAGCCACCTTCAGGAACTTCAGCATTCCAACAGAGTCATGGGAACAAATTGCACAGGGCGGAGCAAAGTTGCGAGGTCTCATCAGAAGGGATATAAGTGAATACAAGGCAAAAAGAATCAGTGAAGCTGAGCACAAATGCATACAGCGCGAAGCCAGAGCTAAAGCATTACCTACAGAGCTGTTTTCCTTTGGCCCCTGTTGCTTTATCTGCAACAGATTGTTCAGAGCTAGAATCGGTCTTATCAGCCATCTTAGAACACACAATGTATGTATGTATTATTATTATTTAATTAATTTTGTTCAATTGTACCTTTTTCACATTGATCACCTCTTGTTGGGAAAAGGGAGCTGCTTGTTGTGCTGTTTGTGATTCGTTGTTTCCTTTTTTTGTTTTCCTCATTGTTAGTTACTCTTCCTCCAGGTGCCATTGGTAAGCACCACCCCATACCCACAGTGGAATTCGTTTTACTCAACCGCGTTCCAAGGCGGCTCTTCTGTCGCGGTTTATTTTGTCATGGCTTGTCTTTGAGTGTATGTATCGCTTATGCTTTTTTTTTATTTTTGGATAGCCATTTGGCCATTTTGTGGGATAGTAACTGTCCTTTTGGCTATCCGCTATTGATGTTTCTATTAGGGTCTAGTTGTTGCATGTTTGTGTTTCTTTCCCTTTAGTGTCTCTGATGGGAACTGTGGGTTAATTGTACCGATTCCTGAAAATTGCCTACGCTTCTATTTTGAATGTGCGTATCGCTTATTTATTTTTGTTTCGGATAGTCAATTGGTCATTTTATGGAAAAGAACTGTTCTCCTGGCTTTCCGCATGTGGTGTTTTCAACAGGGTCTAGTTATGTCATGTTCGTTTTTTCTTTCACTTGGGTGTCTCTGATGGGCGATGTTGGTTAATTGTATCGATTTCTGATCATTGCCTTAACTTTTATTCATTGTTTGTGTTACAAAGGCCTTCCAAACCGTCTGGGATATGTGATGGTATAAAAACAGAAGTGAAAGCATATTATTCACTTTTGTTAGAAAAAACATACCTATTGTAAGGGCTTATTTAAGGCATATATGAGCTCAAACTGAATTGTTGAGTAATGAAACAGTGTTTGAGGGTCAGTTGTATAGTAGATTAAGTGACGAGCGCATAGCACGAGTGATTAATCTATTTACAACTGACCGACAAAATGTGATATATTACTCAACATTTCACGCACTGTAACTGCTCTTCTTCCATACTCATTTTAAAAAATCGAAATTGATGTTGTTGTATTTTTTTTTTTTTTTTTTTTTGGTTTTGTTTTGTTTTTTGTCAAGTTGCTCCCCCAATGGTATAGGTGTATTCCACTAAATCAACACCACTGACTGTGACAAATAAAGCCGTGTATTTTGGTGATATTCCGATTGCAAGAAAACAATGTATGATCATCTTATGCGAAGAATAATGCAAGTGACCTAACACGTCACAAAGCGGTGGCTCTTTGCTTCACGCTCGTTCGTCCGGTGATTGTGTTGCAGATAATCACCTATATTGATGAGATGTATTAAAATATTTATATTCGCATGTACATTATTTCGTGTTCATTTTCGAATAGAAATTACATCCTGCTTTTGCCTAGTTATTATATTGCAGATAGTCACCTGGATGGACGCGCTGAATTAAAACATTTATTTTCGCATGTACTTTATTTCGAAATACAATGGCAAATAGATAATATACCCTGCTTTCCGAAGTGTATTTGAAACAGTGTCACTGTGCCACTAAATGTACCACTAGCGACTACAAGAGGCTCCCTGACTGGACTATCTATAGCAGAAATAAATCTGAAATAGAAGACGTTTGAAGCTTAGAGTAAATTCTAGAATATATGTAATACTACAGTACCTAGAATGCATAAATAAGATTTAGTGAGGTCAGTTATGTCATGGTGTTGTCAGAAAATACTATTGTTGTATCAGCAATACCGCTTATTAATGCCCCCACAAAACACATGCAATAAAGGGCGTATTTGTTCTGACCCATATGCTGACCCGTTTGTCTTCTTGTCGGTCTTCAGTACGTGCATATGTATTTTGCCGTTCAGATCTAGGCATATATAATTAGCAGCCTCTTTGGGACCATTATTGAGATTATCTGATTAATTTTTGTTAAAACATCAATTTCATTTTACCTTTTTTATAATTTTAGTAATTAGTGTGTGCTTGAGATATAGTATGTAATTCAAATGCTGAAGTTAAATTCTTATAAGATTGCATGATCAAACATCGTCAACATTTTCCCAGCCAGCAAGTAATGCTGGGCCAATGTCGGGTCATGATGTTGATGATGATTTAGTGATTAACGACGCGTCAACCCTCTTTGTGGGTCATAAGCGTCAAGCGGTTAATGGTTAAACGGCATGAAGAATTATGAGGATATTAAAAGTAAAAAAGTTAGTATGACATGTATAAAAAACTTAAACAGTTATATCTTAAGAAAAAGTCCCATTTCTTTTAAAAATAAAATAATATTATCAATAGGTACATCTTGAAACAATTGTTGCAAAGTGTCAGCTTTGAAGTAGAAGTTACGGGACCGTGAAAAGTCTACACATTCAATTAAGGTATGTTTCACAGTGAATGGCTGATCACAGCCTACACAGGAAGGCTGTTCATCACCATTTAAAATATAAGAATGAGTAACTCAAGTTTGGCCAATGCGCAGTCGTGTTAATACTTCATCCTCTTTCCTGGAAAACTGTGGAGGAGAGCATTTTGTTCCAACGACAAGTTTAATGGCATGGAGTTTGTTATTTATTGTACGGTCCCATTCGCCTTGCCATTCCGAAAAGATGTATCTGTTGATAATGGTTTAAAATTATTAAAAGGAATTTTAAAAACAGACGGATCAAGATTGACTGATTCCTTTGCTTTCTTGTCAGCATACTCATTGCCGACAATGCCAATATGGCTCGGAAGCAAACAAAACAAGAATTGGTGTGTTTTAGAAATTTCATGATGTTTTTCGCTCAATTTTTGTATTTGAGGATTTTTAGATGATGAATGGTCTAACGCCTTAAGCACAGAAAGTGAATCAGAAAATATAATTGCTTTTTGAATTGTTAAAGAACTGATACAATCTAAAGCTAGGTCTGTTGCTTTGGCTTCAGCTGTAAAAATAGATGAACCATCTGGAAGGCGCAAGGTTTGGTGCGTATCTTTAGAAACATACGCGCAACCAACCATTGATTCCATTGTGGAATTTTGAAAATATCCGAGGGTCACTGTTGAGGCCTAATTGGCCGAAACTAGCTAGTCTGGCCCAGAAAACATATACACTCCATATTTTTCAGTTCTGTGGTGTATTCCTTGCTTCCAAAGGATAACCCTTTTATAGAACATATTTAACTTCACAACAGTTGGTGTGTGGGAATGTGTGGCGGCGGTAAAACGTTTCCCTGCCCTACATCATAGTGTAGATTATATTTTCTTGTCCTTTGGGATCATTGATTCCATTGTGGAATTTTGAAAATATCCGAGGGTCACTGATGAGACCTAATTGGCCGAAACTAGCTAGTCTGGCCCAGAAAACACATACACTCCATATTTTTCAGTTCTGTGGTGTATTCCTTGCTTCCAAAGGATAACCCTTTTATAGAACATATTTAACTTCACTACAGCTGGTGTGTGGGAATGTGTGGCGGCGGTTAAACGTCTCCCTGCCCTACATCATAGTGTAGATTATATTTTCTTGTCCTTTGGGATCATTGATTCCATTGTGGAATTTTGAAAATATCCGAGGGTCACTGATGAGGCCTAATTGGCCGAAACTAGCTAGTCTGGCCCAGAAAACATATACACTCCATATTTTTCAGTTCTGTGGTGTATTCCTTGCTTCCAAAGGATAACCCTTTTATTGAACATATTTATCTCCTTCTTTTGAACCATCTGTATAGACTTGCTGGTAATCATTGAAACGTGACTACAGTACCTGAATGTTTTGTTTGGGTAGTATTGGATTTCATTTGGATTTTTGCCATCATGTAAGTCAAACAGAATAGATGGTCGTTTAATACACCAAGATGGAACTTCGGCGGTTTCATGTTTTTTGAATATTTTTAAGCAAGATACCTGGATTTTCTAGCAGTGGTAATACACGTAATCTAAATGGTTTGATTGCTGTGGGTTTAGTTTCATACTTATCTACAAATTCATGTGGAAATGAAATTTTGAATGCCGGGTTAGATGGATTAGCAACAAGTCTGATTGCATACTGAAAAAAAAAAATTCTCTTTGCGAGAAGTTAAAGATTGTTCATCTGCTTCTACATAAAGGCTTAATACGGGGGAAGTACGGAAGGCTCCCATGGCCAGACGAAGGCCTTGGTGATGGATAGTATCCAAAGATTTTAAATAAGACTTTCTGGCAGAACCATAAACAACAGACCCATAATCTAATTTAGATCTTATCAGAGACCGGTAAAAATGTAATAAAGTGTACCGATCTGCTCCCCAACTTGTACGAGCTAAAACTTTCAAAAGATTCAAAGCTTTTAAGCATTTCGCTTTGAGATATTTAATATGGGGAATAAAAGATAACTTTTGATCAAATATGACCCCAAGAAATTTGGCTTCTTCAAAGACAGGAATTTGTGATCCGTATAAAAACAGGGAAGGATGGTCTTGTTTCTTCCGTAGCTTACAAAAATGAACACACTGCGTTTTTTTTTTTTTTTTACTTTGAGAACTTGAAACCATTTTTACCAGTCCATTCTTCTATTCGTTTTAAATTTTGTTGTAACTTTCGTTCAATTGTTTTCATGTTTTTTGAACGGTAACATATACATAAATCATCAACATACAATGAACAGTCTGTTTTGTCGTCCAAACATTGTACAATATTATTTATTTTGATGTTAAATAGCGTAGTTGAGAGAATACAACCTTGTGGGACACCCTGCTCTTGTTCATAGAGATCTGACAGGGTAGATCCCACGCGCACTTGAAGAACACGCTCACCTAAAAAGCTTTGAATAAAACTGGGAAGTTTTCCCCTTAAGCCGAAGTTATGGAGATCTTTCAATATTCCATAACGCCATGTGGTATCATATGCTTTCTCCAAGTCGAAAAAACAGCTACTACGTGTTCTCGTTAATAAAAGCATTTCGTATAACTGTTTCTAGTCGTATTAAATTGCCGTTGGTACTACGTTCCGAACGAAAACCTGACTGATATTCTGAAATGAGGTTGTTGGACTCTAAGTACCAGACTAATCTCTTGTTTATCATTCTCTCCAATGTTTTACACAAACAGCTTGTCAAAGCTATCGGTCGATAATTCGTAGGTTCTGCATGGTCTTTCCCTGGTTTTGGAATTGGAACAACTGTAGCTGAACGCCAGCTCTCAGGACAGACCCCGTTTCCCAAATATTACTAAAGATATCTAAAAGTATTGAAAGAGAACTTTTTGGCAGATGCTTAAGCATCTGATAATGAATTTCATCGGGGCCGGTTGCTGTATCGTGTGATTTTTCAATGGCTTCAACTAGTTCAGATAAGTTAAAAGATTTGTTGTATTCTTCGTGATTGATGGATTTAAAGATTAGATTTCTTTTCTCTTGGTCCTTTTTGAAATTTCTAAAAGTGTCAGAATAATTTCGCGGTGATGATTTACTCAAGAATGTGCTACCAAGAGTATCTGAAATATTTTTTTTTAGTTGAAGCTTTTGTGTCAAAACCAGTATGTAAATGTGTAAAACTAGGGGACTTTGTTTTTCCTGAAATTTTTCGTACCATATCCCAAAGCTTTTTAATGGGAGTATTGAGGTTTAATTGAGAGACATATTCTCACCATGACTTTCGTTTGGAAGCTCGGATTGTTCGCCAAGCTTTAGCTCAAAAAACTTTTACGTCGTTTAGCTATTCTGAAGTTGGACTTTTGCAGAACTTATTTAGAGCTTGTTTGCGCTTTTGAATAGCTTCTTTACAGTCATTATTAAACCAAGGCTTGCTTTTCTTAGTGTTTGTGGAGGTCTTTGGAATGCATTGTTCTTCTGATATATTAATAAGTGTAGCTGTGAAATCAGAAACAATGTCAGATGATTCATTTAAGTGATCAACTGATAACTCTTCTTCACATAAATTATGGAATAATTCCCAGTCGGCTTTATTCATTTTCCACTTCTGGTAACAGTCCTCATCTAGTTCGTTTACGCTCTCAATTATAACAGAGAAGTGATCACCGCCGCACTGATCATCATGAACAGACCAGTCAAAGCCCAAGAAGAGAGATGGTTGACACAAAGAGAGATCTAAAGAAGACAAAAGACCTGTCGCAGGGTGAAGGTAAATATAAGATTTATCATTCATCAAGCAAAGATCGCCTTTTGCAATAAAATCTTCAACAAGTGCTCCTCTGTTATTGGTATCTTTACAGTCCCATAGAATATGTGACCATTGGTCGCCTATTAAAAGATATGGCGATGGGAGTTGACTCAACAATTAGTCAAGATGTTCGGGCTTTAAAGAAAATGAGGGTGGGATATATAGAGAGCAAATTGTAGTCTCTTTATCCAGAGAAACCGATACTGCTACAGCTTGTAGGTCTGTTTTCAATTTGATTTCTCTTTGTGGTAAACATAATTTAACAAAAATTGAACTGCCACCATATGGTTTGTTACCATCAGAGTAGACATAGTTATATGTATTGAAACCCATGACATCAATTTTGTCATCAGTTTTTAAAAAGGTTTCTTGTAAACAAAAAACTGATGGGTTTAATAACGAAATACGTAATAAGATTTCGTTATAATTTGATTTAACAATGTCGGGTCAACATCGATGGAACGTGACACGTCGTATCGATGTCAGCACGACGTTAGTCTGCTCTTTTGTGGGCGATTTTTGACGTCAAATGACCCGCTTTGGGTTAATTTCGAACACATTTCTTATATAGCATGAAACGGATGCGAAAGTTTGATAAACGTTCAGGTGGCTGTCATGGCAGGTGAATCTATATAATTTAAGATTCAGAATCTTCAACTTATGATATGACAATCCGAAAGCGCTGTATTTTCAGGTGTCAACTCGCCTTTCTACATGTATTTTGTACCAACAGCTATCTTTGGATTACTTTCTCCTGTGAGCTAGGGTGACGAGCTTCGTAAATGAAACAAGAGGACCATAATGGCCCTGGATCGCTCACATTGTCCTTATTGTAGAAATAAGATAGTAGGTAATATAATTTGGAGTGGATGGTTTGAGCAATGTTGGTTGACAGTGACCCAACATAGAAGTGATGGCAATGATCAGGAATCGATACAATTAACCCACAGCTCCCATCAGAGACACCAAAGGGAAAGAAAAACAAACATGAAACACCAGACCCTAATGGAAACATCAATAGCGGGAAGCCAAAAGGACAGTTAATTTCCCACAAAATGGCCAATTGGCTATCCAAAATAAAATAATATAAGCGAAACAAACACCCAAAAACAAACCATAACAAAAATAAACCGCGACAGAAGAACCGCCGTGGAACATTCAGCGACACGAATTCCACTGGGGGGAGGGGGGGGGGTTAAATTGATTTTACGTGGCCACAATCCTCGCCCTTACTTTCGTAGCGATTTAGACCAATAATTTGTACAGTCCGCATCAAGGACTCCTAACTCATCAGTGCAACAATACAAAGAACACAAAAAACAAACAACCACAGAGATGAAACAACGGTGACGACTCGACAGCAAGAAACCACTGAAATGCCGGAACAAAAGAAAACCAATAGCTAGACACCGATGGGCACGACTAGAGACAGAGCGTCAGGCACCAACCAACATTACATTGAATTAGTGCTCTCTAATTCTCAGTAAGCCTTTACGCTGGAACCGACATATAATCTGAGGCCTGACCCACCGGCGTGCAAATAAAGAGGGTAGCAAAGTTGTCAATCTTGATTGGGTTAACTACCATGAATGCAGTCTGTCGTATAACAATTATGTTGTACCCAAGCTTTTTATATCGAAGAATGATTTTACGAAATCGGGTGCTGAAGTCATTGCGGTTATATATTTTTCTGAACTTATATACTTAGTCACCATAAAATTCGGGTTCCGATAGACCTAGTTGCAGAAGAGATTTAAGTCAAATATTGAATTCTGAAATTAAATCAGAATGACATCTACATTTTTGAAAATGCTTTGCGTAGTTTATGGCACCGATAGCCCTGATTACGAAGTTTAGCAGTTAACAATTTATTACGAGTGTTGAAGTCAGTTACATGATTACCAAACTCTGGCAAATCGAATTAATTGCGAAATACAAACGCCACAGGATTGCGCACGAAAAAAAAGGAAAATTTACAATCTCAAAATCAAAATCATCGCGTTTATCATAAATTTTGCAAGAAACAAACCCATTTACAATAGATAGATGTAAATTCAAAAACGGAGCCTCGGTATCAGAAGAATTCGCTTTATTTAACTGAAGTTCTGGGGCTAAATTTGACTGATCAATCCATCGAAATAGGTATTGTCAATATTTAATAAATCATCCGAATATATATAAGTCGAGCTAAAAGCTTCAATGATTTCAGATTGGTTTTCAGCAAAAAGGGACATCATGAAGTCTCTCTCATAACAAAACAAAAACAGATCAGCCACAAGGGGTGCGTAATTAGTACCCATTGGGATACCCACAACCTGTCTAAATAACTTAGTACCAAATCTTATGTAAATATTGTCAAGTAGAAAGGTGAGCTTCACATACTTTCTGGCATGATCATAACATATAACTTTGTATGCTCTTCAGAAGTGTAAAAACATTTCTTACATTGCATCCAAGATAGAGAGAGTCTTCCCTATGAAATGTCCTTTCAATTAAATCATTAAGTTTTTTTCTTTTTTTAAGATTAGGAGGAACTGTAGTGTAAAGGGTGAAAAAATCATAAGTAGACAGACTTGAAGCACGAAAACGCCTGGATTTCAATTTATTTAAAGTTTCATTAGAACTTTTTATAGACCAAAACAGATTTCTACCTGATCTTTCGAAGACTTTGTCGCAATATTTTATCATATGTGTTTATGGCAGTACCAAAAAACATTTCTGTGAGATTATTTCAATATCATTCTAGTTATGTAGTAGTAGACATCATTTTAAGGGTTGTATATTCTTTTTAGTTCTGGTGACTGTTATGTTTAGTGGAGCGAATGGGTTTTGATTAATTTTGCCAGGGGGTCGCCCATGTAACATTCCTTCGAAATTATTATATTCTGTTTGATGACGAAGTATTTTAAGACTTAAGACAAATGAGTAAGTGGTTCAGTATGATAATACCGAACTGACTTGATCATTGCCCTCTCTTCTATTTTGCATGTCACTATCCGGGCACATTGTGGACATTGAGGGCCATGCCTTAGTGCACTAGATGGATATGAACTGGCTAAGTCTAATTTACAATGAGGGGGTGGGGCTTTAGGTGTGATGGCGGTGGGGCAGGGTCGAAAGCTAGACTTATGAGTCGGTGGCTCCCTTTGGCAATACACAGCTAACATGTATGTTACTGTCTAAGCACCTTGTGAACATTGAGGGTCATGTTTTACTGCACCAATGCACCAGGCAGAGATGAACTGGTCCGATCAGTCTACCTTACAATGCCATACAGTGACCGGGGGAAGTGGGAAGCCTTTGTCACAAGAAAGGTAGTTTAGGTCGTAGTACCAAAGCGTTGATCCAAAATTATTAATCCATAGACAAAATGGCAAAAATCAATGTTCAGATCAACAGACACGGACTTCAGAAGAGTGTAATCAGGCGTCCGCGGACGGATAGTAAGCATTACTTGGTAAGCAAGCTTCGCCCACCATGTCCATCGACCCGAACGTAGAAAAGGAGTAAATGCCGAGAAGGGTATGTCCGAGATTTTGGAAGTCTTCTTATGGCTTTCCATTGGGAAAAATATCAAACCTATCTGTTACATATGAAGGCTCTATCTCAAACGGTTCAAAAGTTAAGATAAAGTAGATCACCGGTCAAGGTGAATGCTCTATCATAATCGGTTCAAAAGTTATGATGAAGTAGGCCACATGTCAAGGTCTCAGACCGAAATGGTTGCATGAGTGGGAAGCCCTCGTCACAAGGAACCTACATGCCAAATATAAAGGCTTAAATGGTTCAAAAGTTATGATAAAGTAGGTCCTAGACCAAGGTAAAGTTCACATATCAAAATTTTTATAGGAGTTGGAAGCCCTCGTCATAAGAAACCTACATGTCAAATATGAAGGCTTTATCGCAGACGGCTCAAAAGTTACGACAAAGTAAGTCACAGGTCAAGGTCACAGGTCAGTTGTTTTGGTCTGTGTGGGAAGTCCTTATCGTGAGAAACCTACATGCCAAATATGAGGGCTATATCTCAAACCGTTCAAAAGCTATAACCAATGTTATTTTTGGTCTAAAAAGAAGGTCACAGGTAAAATTCAAAAATGTTTTTATGAGCGGGAAGCACTTGTCAAAAAGAATGCCAAATATGAAGGCTTTGTCTCGAACGCTTCAAACGTGATGCCGAATTGAATTGTTTCTTTAAAGTAGATCACATGTCAAGGCCACATGGACCCATATTCGGATTTGATCACGATATTAAAAAGATAGACATTCTGAGCATGATGATGTCTGGACCAAAACTGCGGCCTCTAGACAGTCCACAAGGTTTCTCTTTGATTTGACCTTCTGACCTGCTCTTATACAGACATGACCCATATGAAGCGTGTTTGAGATATTGTCAAGATGATCATTCTGAGCAAGTTTGATGATGACTGGACCAATACTATGGCTTCTGACAAAGATTCATGATGATTTGAATGAAAACTGTGGCCTCTAGAGTGCTCACAAGGTTTTCTATGATTTGACCTACTGACCTACTTTTTTATCAACATGCCCCATATTCAAAGTTGACCCAGATATTGGGTAGATGATCATTCTGACAAAGATTCATGATGATTTGAATGAAAACTGTGGCCTCTAGAGTGTGAACAAGGTTTTTCTTTGATTTGACCTCCTGTCCTCCTTTTTGACTTGACACGACCCATATTTCAAGCAGCCCCTGATATTTCCAAGATGGTCATTCTGAGCAAGACTGGTGATGATTGGACCAAAATCGTGGCATCGAGAGTGCTCGAAAGGTTTTTCTATGACGTGACATATTCACCTACTTTATGACCCTACTTCACCCATATTCAAACATGACCGAGATATTGCCAAGATGATCATTCTGAGCAAGTTTAATGATGAAAACTATAACCTCTACAATGCTCACAAAGTAGAAATAAAACAAAGATCAGGAATCGATACAATTAACTTACTCCACCCGTCAAAGACACCAAAGGGAAAGAAATACAAACATTAAGCGACCAGACCATAATGGAAACCTAAACAAAGGAAGGCCATAAGGACAGCCCCCCCCCCCCCCCTCACACATACACACACACACACACATACACACTTGCACAAAACGGTCAAAACGGTCACCCAAAACAAAAAGACACAAGCGACACACACAGCAAGCAACAAACAACAACACAAACAAACCGCCACAGAAGAAAAGTTTTTTTTTCTATGATTTAATCTATTGGCCAACTTTTTGACCCGACAAAACCCACATTCGAACTTGACCCAGATATTGTCAGGCAGATCATTCTGAGCAAGTTAGATGATGATTTGACAAACACTGGGGCCTCTAGAGTGCCCATTATGTTTTTCTATGATTAGATCTACTGACCTGCCTTTTGGCCGGACATGACCCATATTTGAACTCGACCTAGATATTGTTGAGATTATCATTTTGTGCACGTAAGATGATGAGTGGTCCAAAACTGTGACCTCTAGAGTGTTCACAATGTTTTTTCTGACCTATTGGCCTACGTTTTGAATGAACTTGACCGAGATATTGTCATATTGATCATTCTGACCAAGTTTCATGATTGGAATAAAACTGTGGCTTCTAGACTGCTCACAAGAAAAAAGTTTACGCACGCACGACGGACGTCGGACGGCGCACGACGAACATCGATAGCGGACATCTCACAGTAACAACAGCTTACCATATTTTTCGGTCAGTTGAGCTAAAACAGGAAGAAAAACAGATCTCGGACTGAATCTAACTGGGAGACCTGTACCATTTACTCGGCATATACATTCATCTTAGAATTTTCAAAAACGGTATGTAACTCCATATTTGACCTATGCGTTTATTTCATGACTGATTGTTTGCATTCAGATAAGTTTATCAATAACAGCCAGTGCTAAAGTGATACAAACTGGTACTGATTATTAGTCTGTGATGGCCCCCTGAATAAGAGCAAAGCATTATTGTTAGTTCTAATGAGATGCTGTTCATGTTTGTATAGAAGTGTAAATCTGTTTGTCCATTTGCATAAATCGACCAAGTTACCTTCCAATAGTCTGTATTTAAGAAATTGACGTCACTATTGCAATATATCATTAAAAATATTAACAACTTGGATCACGAAAAAAGGTTCATTTAAACTTCTGCTCTTGACTCGATCTTGTTCATATGTCAATGAGCATTTAACAAATTGCCTGTATTCTTGTATTTACGTTATTTTTGTCCAATATTGGACGAATAAAATTGGCTTGATATCTAAAACTGAAACAATAAATATTTGCACTAAAGTTCCTATTAACAGCGGAACGGCGTCGTTGAAGTCGTATTTTCGGTTTCGTCAGCCATCGTCCAATCCTACTGGAGGCAATCTTAGTTAATTTGACGTAAATTAATGATCATGTGGCGTCGCGTGGATCGTTTATTCATTAAAGTATGAACAAGTATTACGTCCTTACAGTTTACAATAGGATATTTTCTGTAACTACGCCCGTACACAGAAGATGTGATTAAACAAGACCATTTTTTCGTAAAGAGGTAAGAAGATTTGAGTCGGCGATAAGGCAGGTAAATACGTGAAGAAAGAAAGGAAATCCTTCGGTAATAAACACGGTTCTCAAAGATTTTTGCACAATGCTTCGTTCGTTAAATGGCGATGCCTATACGTTTAGCTGTGAAATGTAAACAAAGAGATAGTCTAGTAGTATCTCGCGAAAGACTAGAGACTCTTGAAGTTTTAGTTTGTTCTCCAAGTAAAAGCTAATTAAACCATGACCGTCTGTTTACTTTGTATGATTGAAGTTTGAAGTTGACACATTTTCATTTCCAAATAGTATTAAGACAATTTAAAGGTGTATTACTATAAACCTTTAATTTAAAAAAAAATGTATTTGGATTTACATCGAAATGCAGCGTTACCTTAGGTCTTCCGGTCCCAACATACTGACATCTCCGTATTTTACAAGATCGTCCCACTGGTTGTCAAGTCGCTGAATATCATGAAACAGTCCTTCAAACTTGGGTTCCAGACCTGCTTTTGTCTCGTCAATAGAGTACACACTAAGAGTTCCTGGCTTTTTATTCCCAACTATTATAAGAGTAAAAGGTCCAAACTTTGCTACAGCAAGCGATTCTGCTTCAGGTCCCTGGAATATATAGGGGCTTGGTTTAATAAATCAACGCCAATGGGCAGTTTATGTCCAAAATACTAAGTTTTTTATAAAATCAATTAAATCATTCTTTATACCCCTCCACCCTACTCTACCTCACCACTGCCACCAAATAATAAAGACTGCCTTTTAGATAGAGAGAAAAATTGGATCCTCGGCTCTGCTTCCACGGCTCTGCTTTGCACGCCGGCCTGTCGCGCCTCAGACTCTATGACGGCTCCGGCCTTCGGAGATGTTGTACTGATGGGTTAGAAATCGTTCGTGCGGACTGAACAAATCATTTGTCTAAAGCATGACAGAAACAAGGGCCAGGATTGTAAAATAGGTTTCAGAGTCTAACTGCTGGCCAGGATTGTAAAATAGGTTTCGGGGTCTAACTGCTGGTTTTCTTTTGCTCCAGCATTTCAGTGGTTTCCTGCTGTCGAGTTCTCTAGGTTGTTTAATCTCTGTAGTTAATTGATTTCTGTGCTCACGGAGCTGTTGCACTGATAAATTAGGAGGCCTTCATGCGGACCGAACAAATTATTTGTCTAAATCGCGACGGAAGTAAGGGCGAGGATTGTGGCCACATACAATAGATTAAAGCCCCCCCCCCTCCCCCGAGACCCAGTGGAATTCGTTTCACCGACCGTTCCATGGCGGTTCTTCTGTCGTGGTTTATTTTTGTTATGGCTTGTCTTTGAGTGTGTTTATGGCTTATATTATTTGCTTTGGATGGCCAATTGGCCATTGTGTGGGAAAGAAACTGTCCTTCTTGCTTTCCACTAGTGATGTTTCCATTAGGGTCTGGTTCTTTCATGTTTGTGTTTCTTTCCCTTGGTGTCTCTGATGGGAGCTGTCGATTAATTGTATCGATTCCTGGTCATTACCATCACTTCTCTTAAGCCTCACACAAAAAAAAACTTTTAAATGACCGCTCAAAGGCAGTTCTTCTGTTGTGGTTTATTAATGTTACAGTTTGTTTGTTTGCATATGTTTTGCTAATATTGTTTTATTTTGGATAGCCTTTTGGCCATTTTGTTGGAAAGTAACTTTCCTTTAGGCTTTCCGCTTGTGACGTTTCCATTATGGTGAAACTGTTCTTTCCCTTTGGTGTCTTGAATGGGAGGTGTGAGGTAATTGTATCGATTTCTGATCATTGCACTCACTTCTATTTTAATGGTACTTTTTCTAAGTAATGCTACAGTTTACAAAATAACATATGCCCTCTAGCACATTACGCTAACACACCCGTGCGACATAGTGCATATTTCTCATCTCCAAAATGGCTACTTTTCTGATGAAAATCCCTGATATTTTTCTTATAAATACTACAAACATAGGTTGTGGGTGCTCGTTAGAACCGCCTCATTGAGGCGGTTCTAACGAGTACCCACAACCTATGTCTTGAGGCAGAAATAAGGAAAATAATGTATACCCCCTTAAACCCCAGTTTTCTCTATATAAATTGGGGTATAGGGGGGTCTTCATTTCACGGACTTGTTCATGTGATGATGCACCCGAGCATTAGTGAATTTTCACAACACTTGAGTTGGCTAAATGATCCAAAATTAAAGTCGTTTCTAAAAGGAAATAATGTACCAGATGTATTTTAGATTTTCTAAAGGGAACTAATATACCAGATTTATTTCATCCATGTTTTATATTATAAAAGAAGCAACTTTCGGGGTTTCCTGGTTGCTTTACTGTAAATACGGTCTTTTTGAAGAAGGAATAGAACTTAAAGAAAAAAAATCACAAGCCTGTTGACACTTTGAATGTGATAGTTTTTGACTCTACTTGAGAGCATTTTTCTGTTAATCTTAGACTCCGTTTCATACATAGCTTTATGCATAGAGTATTTTGCCGTTAAGTGTAGTCCCCATTTTGTTCATATTTTTTTATAAAAGCAAATAGGGTATCCATAACCGCATCTCCTTTATAAAAGAATACAGGGTGTGCCAAGGCCCTGTAATGCAAATAAAAATAATTGGTTGATGACACCATTTAATATATCCGTTGAGATTTTTTTATTGTTTTAAAGGTCCGCTTACTGTACAACTGATACGTGTCATACGCATTCTCCCTTCTTTATTCTGCCAAATTCTCTCGCACGGGTATAAAATAGCATCTTTTTTAAATATTTGAAAACCATTTGCAGTCGACGGATTTATTTAATTAAAACAGTAGTTCATTCATAACGTTGACTAGTCCACGAAAAGAACACCCGATGAACACTCTACTTAATATAAGTAAAAGTAAGATTTAAAAGGGTTTACTTTATTTCCCTATTATGGATTAGAATAAAAAAGGGAAACGACCGGGAACTGATACAATCAGATCCCAAAATTTTCCCTAAATATCATAATGGAAAAAAAGTCGAAACATGGAGTGACGAAAGTAAACAAAACGGAAAACAAGTAAACCGAGTCAGCAGCTCTTTCCTAAACAGGTGGTGACTCATATTTATCCAAACCTAACTAAAAAGGAGCAAAATAGATAATGGGGTAAAGAATCAAGTTCACCCACATGACAAACATTAAACTAGAGAGACAAACCTAAATAAAATGAACAACCACAAAATGGGAAGAAGCATATGATAAGGGAAAAATCAGAACCACCATCACAAAACATGAAAGAACCACAACAGAAGCACCGACTTGAATCGGTCAGTAAAAATTACTGGTGGGTTTAAGTTAACTTTGGGGGATCCGAACCCTTACTTTCATTGTGGTTCAAACAAGTATTTGTTTGGTCCGCGTGAAGGTTTTCTAACTCCTAAGTGTATCAACTCGGTAAACAAAGATATCACAATTAAAGCCAAGCTGACACAAGGATGAGGACTCGACAATAAAACGCGCTGAGCCTTCCGGTGCAACACTACAAGAACACTGGCGCAAAAGAAAACCCACAGAAGAACCCAGTTTGACCAAGCAACAGGCATAAATCATAGATACGAGTACACGTTAGATCTGCTTCAACGAACGCCCACAATCTACATTTGGAGTATAATTAAAGGTGAACAAATCAGGAAGGACATTGTCTAACATGGTTGTGTACTTGATATAAAATTGTAGACAATAAGCAGAAATTCACCTTATTTGCATTATCTGCTGGTTCCTAGTCTGAAGGTTATCAGTGTTGGTAAAAACAGGTAACCAGACCCCCTGACCTTTAAAGGTCAGGGGGGGGGGGTCTGGTTACCTGTTTTTCCAATATTGACAATGTGCAAGCTGGGATACAGCAAATAATGCAAATATGGTGAATAGGCAGCTGACATATTAAGTGGGCAAGAATAAATATGCGCACCTTTTCTGGTGATTGTTTGTCCATACAATCTTGTGGCCATTCACCGGCTTTCGGACCACAGTTGAATAATTCTGGATAAAGCGCTGACGTATTAACAGAGATACTGTCACCACTATCATATACAAGGGTCATGTCATCCGCACGCCAGATGCTAAAGCTTCTTCCTCCAAAAGCGTACAATGCGTCTTTTGTTGAGTTTGAGCCTTCAAACTTGGATACTTTCAACCTACCTGTATGAATGCAAAGGATTGAACAAACGGCACATCAAACGTAATACTACATGGCTTGATTCAGGCAGATTTTGATCGGACAGCGTGTTATTGATTGAAGCAATCATACGAATCGAAAGAAAAACACTTCCTGGGCAAACCCAAGAGTTCCGCCGAAGGCTATGTCGCGCCTGTGACACTGATATCATTATTTATTTAATTTTCATTACCTGTGCCTGTTGCACCGGAATCACGTCTCGTGAGAAAGGGGAGCTGGTTGCCATTCTGTTCGTGCTTCGTTTATTTAAGAAATAGATCAGCTCTAACTGTGATTTGTTGTGTAATAAATCACAGTTTGGAGGTCAGTTGTAAAGTAGACAAATCACGAGCGCGTAGCGCGCGTGATTTGTCTAACTTACAACTGACCGACAAACTGTGATTTATTACCCAACAAATCACTGGCTAGAGCTAATCTATTTCGATTCTAACACGCTGAAAATCGGCAATAATGTTGTTGTTTCCTTCAAAATCTCACAACTTTTCGCCATTGTTAGAAGAAATCCCGCTAAAATTATCGACTGAAACACATGCATTTATATCCTTTTCTAACGTTTTCGATGCGAGAAAATGACGTTACACCGTCAAACGTCAAGTAAATCGACTAGTGACGTCATAAATTTGCAGTTTTTAATGACGTCACACGTCACGCTCTTCCGAGCTGTGATTTGTTGCAGAATAAAACACAGTTATTTTGCATTGCCTATATAGGCGCGATGTGTTAGAATACCCGTTTTGTTTTCTCCATCGTGTGAAACTCTTGGTGCCATTGGTGGGCTGTTATCTTTGACTGTGGCTTTTCCTTGGCATTTATGTCTATATTTTTTCAGATACTTTCTGTTTGGAGAGATTTGTGTTTTATTTAGGCATTCTAGGGTTTATGCTTTTATTCATATGTATTATATTTTAAGCCTATTAAAATAATTGCCTGCAGAATATTTGGCTGGAATGATTTATAAAGGTCATCATTTTCCATGAGAGAAACGTATATTGAAATTTAGTTTAGACAAATTTATTTTAGTTCGATTGCGATGGAATCTTCAAGCTTATTTAATCGCTCTCGAATACTCATTCCGGATGTTTTCACGCGCCCGAGAGAGGGGCAGTGACTATATTATGCCACTGCTACCCACCTGGGTGGAGTGAGGCAGTGTCATTACGTGTCTTGCCCAAGGACACACTGTTACATGTGGGTTTACGGCGTCCCGCAAACCCCCATGCTGACAAGACAACCGAGCGTGATCTCTGACAGGTGTACGGGCAGCTGTGGGGTAAGGCACAAGAAAGATGTTAAATGAATGACATGAATTATTTACAGTATCTACATACAACACTTACTAACACAAAACATCACACTTTGTTGCTTCTGTAGCCAACTCACGACGTCCGCTCCGAAGGCAAAACACTGTTCTGTGCTCGGAACGGGTGACGTGAATACCTACAGAAGCAAACAACAAAAACAACAACAAAAACAAAAAAAGAAACAACACCAGACGCGACTGGCCAGTTTATAACTTAGGGTGAATCCCCCACTCGCGTGAAACTTCCTCTCGCGAACTAGTAGAACTAGTCTATCAACGTAGTTGATAATTATAGGTTTAGCGATCACGTTTGCCGTTCAGAGGTTTAGCGATCGTCCAAATGACCTGCAGGTAAGTTGACCTCTTCCATGGTCTCACATTTGTTTACAACGAACAATGATTAGATTCTGCTTCTACCCTGGTAGGCGCTGATTACGGCGGTCTGACCGCCCTTGCTGGACCCTAACGCCTAGCGTCGTACCAGTACCTGCTGCTATGAAGCAGGGAGCAGCAGGTCACACATTGTTGTGCCTGCAAATTACGATAACTGGACTAGAAACGAGTCACAAAACATACATGCTATATCATGATCCCCCTCCCGGAGAAGTAAGAATATGTTCATGCATATACCGTTATTGCGCATGCGCCGACCAGACATACAGGCTGTTTAGTGCATGCGACAAATAACCGTACAGCAGAACTCAACTTGACTGTGCATCAAATTATCAGCACCCAGCGCTTGACACAATAATACTCAAAGTTCATGTTTCCTTACTGAGCACTACAGAAATCAATTAATGCTCACTACTACTGAGCATAATACTCATCAAATTTGTGCTCACTACATTATCACAAGTAAGAGGCAATTGAACAGACCACGCCTTTGCGCTACCTGGTCAGCTGCAAATTACAGGAAACATAACAATCTCTATTTCATATCCTTCTCCGCGACACGGCTCACAAATATAGCTATTCACAAATTCAATACATTAATAACAGATAGAAACTACAACAGAAGATTTTCATCTATAATCCACAACATTTGTTAGTGTCTCATAAGGACCAACACTGTTTGCCGTAAATTCTCTCTATTTGGTAGGCACCCCGTCACAACCGTCCTCGCGACGCCGATGACGCAGCTGACGTCATCCCCGCCGCTCAGGCCGTTATGACGTGTGGCGACCAAATACTCCCACTTATCATCACGTTCTTTATATGTACATACATGCACAAACTGAGTTATCAGAAAAAAACGGCATCATTACAAAATGAACTCGTAATTCTTCTTGAACAAAATTATTTCTAATCAACGTGATCATGCTTGTAAAATAAAATTCATTACGGTTCATCATCACGGATAACCCAACAGGCTCTTGTAAGAGTTTGCCCTGATGATGAAGATATGGTTAAACCCGTCTTAAGTTTACGTCCCCTCTACACCTAATATCATATTTGGACGGAACCACGGTTTTCTAACCACAGCTAGTCAAAAGTCATTGATCAAACCAGTGACCCGGCGTTTATTTATTTCTACAAAAGGGGTCTAAAAGCCTAAATGAATCTAGAATGAGCGGGTGTCCAAACTTTACGTCTCACCAACATCTAGGGTCAGCATGAGACAGGACCTCACTTAGAAAGACTCATTCTACTACTGGAGAAGCCTGGGATCAATTCTGCGACGTCTAGCTGGCAAAGCTAGTACCCTAATCACTACAGGCCACAACAGTGAATTCAGAATAGGCTTCAGAAAGTTGGGGTATACTAGAAGTAAACCCCTCCAAAACCTACAAGCATGTTCATACAAAAATAATACTAAACATAGATTTAACATACCTTTCAATATACTTTCTATTTCCCCGTCACAATGTTGTGTTCACTCTTACAACTTGACCTGCTGCTAAAGTGTCCGCTTTTTTCAGGGTTTATATATCTATGAATACTACCGGAAAATCATGCCTACTCATATTACCTTGCTCAATTCGTGGTGAGGTGGAGATACCGGCCACAAACAAAGCCAGATAGCAAAAATCGAGTAGATAATGGATTCGCGTTCAAATAGTATATTTCCCATAGGAAAAATTGATGAAACGACCCTATAATCAATGACATGACTCCTGTCAAAACGAACACCCACACAACACGTTACGGGAATAAAAATCATATATGGCACAATTTGGCGGTTGGCGATTTTTAGGCAAATTCTATAGGACTCGGCCTTTTAGCGGCCCCCTGTATTGTAAAAACAGCTCTCTATAAACCACTCATGCATATATCGTATGATATGTGCATGACTTGTTCATGGAGCCGCAAGGTTTGCGTACCATATTTCACCTAAAATATTTCACTCGCACCGCCCTACCATATATCTACTAAAATAATTTAGATGTGCATAAGCACCAGAGAGGTTTCCTATTCCATCTCGTAACAAAGGTTTCCCCTTTTGGAGAAAAAACAATCAGAAATGTTTTTTCTTTGTGTATAGAGATGGAATAGGATGAACCTATCTAAACAAGACAGCTATTTACACAACAACCGTGCGAAGAATTACCTACTTAGGTAGTCTGCCCCCAAAATTTTCTTAAGTAAAATTTAGCTAGTAAGCCAAGGTGGTTTGCCCCAGAATTTTCCTGTTCCCCTGACACTCTGTTGTTTGTTAGAAAACGGATATCGTTTTAATCTTACTGGAGGTGGCCTTTCTGGCTCAACTGATTTGATTGTTTTCACAGGTTCTGACATAAATGTGGTACATATAATTTGGTCTGTCTGACATGTCAGTCCTGCAAGGCGCTGTTCTCTCAGCCCTTCTGTCTCCTCACTCTCCTCTGACGTTAGTGTGTGTGGGACGCTAACGTCTCCGTCACTTTCCGGTTGCTCTGCCGTTTCAAAACTGCTGTCTTCAAATGAAGACTCGTCGACGTCATTTTTGTCATGACTGTCTGTCGACAAATTAGGTTTAGAGATCAGACAATGAGACGTCACAGTCTGACGCTCAACATACTGTTTCAGTATATTAGCGTGATATGTGTTAACATTTCCATTGACGTCAATCTTATAATCCATTCTGTTCACTACCTCAACCACTTCATAAGGACCTTTCCATTGAAGCAATAATTTATTACTGTCTGTCGGTAGTAACAACAGCACTTTATCGCCGACGTCAAATTTACGCGACCTCGCGCTTTTATCATAATAAGCTTTCTGCTTAATCTGAACCTTCTTTAAATTATCACGCGCTTATTTGCATGTCTGCTCTAACCGTTCCCTAAGCTCAATAACGTATTGATACGTCGAAAGAACTTGCTCATCGCGTACCTCTTCAGCCCATAATTCTCTTAATATTGCCATTGGACCTCTGACGTTACGTCCATATAACAACTCAAAAGGGGAGTATCCTAAAGACTCTTGTGGGACTTCCCTTACCGCAAATAATAAAGCTGGAAAATATTTATCCCAATCTTTTGGACGTTCAGCACACATGCGACGTAACATCTGCTTTAACGTAGCGTGGAAACGCTCTATCAGTCCGGTGCAAATTGGGTGTCTCGGACTACACGTTAACTGTTGAAGAGAAAGAAGTCTGCTGACTTCCTTCATTACCTCAGCAGTAAACTGTGATCCACAATCAGTCAACATTTCATCAGGAATGCCAACCCTACTAAACATTTCAATAAGCGCTTCCGCGACACGTTCCGTCTCAATACTCGGTAAAGCTATCGCCCCTGGATACCTTGTCGCATAATCTATCATGGTTAAAATATACCGAGATTTCCTATCAGATCGAGGCTCAATTGGACCAACTATGTCCACTGCCACCCTCTTAAATGGCGTATCAATCAATGGCATTTTTCCTAGAGGTACTTTAGTGACCCGACCTTTCTGAATAGTTCTCTGACAAATATCACAAGATTTACAAAATCTAGCGACATCACCGCAAATACCGGGCCAGTAAAACTCAGTTACAACTCTATCCAATGTCTTCCTAATACCCATATGTCCAGACATAAGCGTTTCATGAGCCAGTTTCAACACCTTTCCTCGGAAACTTTGAGGGACCACAAGTTGGAAAGAGACTTTGTTACCCTTGGTGAACTCCCTATATGCCAAACCCTTTTTCTCAATAAACCTAGTTTCACCTCGGTTTAAACCACGACTCACAGTCTTGTTCCCAGATACTACCCTTTTCCTGATGTTTTCCAAAGTTGGATCATCAACCTGAGCTTGCTTGAAAGCCTCCTTGTCATCGTTAATGATCTGATCGGGAACCTTAAGTTTTCTGTAAGGCTTCTCATCCTGCCTAGTTTGAGGCCTAGTTACAGCCGCAGCTGACAAATGAGACATATCAGGAAGTTTTGATCCATCAATGTTACCGATAACCAAATCGTACAACGTATCATCCATACACAAAGCTTCAGTTTTCCCAGTGAAAAAAGGACAATCAATGTCAATCATTGCCAAAGGATACCTTTGTGTGGATTCATCAATCAACGTAACATTTGATTCCTTACCTATCAACTGACTATCCGAAACCAAACTTCTCCGAACGACACAGCCTGTACACCCAGTATCTCTTAATACAACCACCTTTTTATTATTAACCAATCCTTGTGCCGTCGGTAACCTTGCCTTTAAGAAGTAACAGACACCTTCCCTAGTTTCCTTACTACACTCCTCCCTATCCGAAATCAAAGGATCATCAACCTTATTTTCAAAAATACTTCCAATCTCATCACCTTTCCTAGTTACTTCCGTTTGACAAAAACTAACTTGGTGTGCTGCGCCACGTGGTGTGCTATTACTTTTACCGCGTCCGCGAAAAGACCCTCTAAAATTACCACGACCACGTGTATAACCACGACCTACATTCTGCGTATTCTCATTCTTAACCTGAGAACCTTGAGCCTCTACGCGCGTGTTAAAATTTTCCTTAACACCGCTATCACCAACTCCAGTTGCTCCTACCTCTGCGCTATACAATTGTTTCCTGTCGGGGTTCTTAAAACATTTAATTGTTAAATGCCCCTTACCGCATATGCTACACTTGATATCCGGTCTACCACTCGGTTTGTTCGAGTCAACTTTGTCCTGTTTCCCCTGCGCTGCGCCTCTATTATCGCGTTGCCCCTTATTAATGCAACTATATACGCCCCCGCGCGCTTCTGCAAACAAATCTGCCTCCCTAGCCATTTCATCTAAATTACCAAACTGTTTTGGCTTCAGATGTACATACAGTTCTCTATTACATGACTCCAGGAACTGATCCCTTGCCATGAAATCACAGACAGCCGGAAAAGATTTTTCTATCTTTGCCATATTAAGCCATTTTTCTAAATAACTTCTCAGTCTACTACTGGACTGTATGAACGTTTCTGATTTCTCGGGCCTACTATAACGAAACTGCTTCCTAAATCCGCGCTCTGTCATGTCAAAATTCTTTAATAAAGCGTCCTTTAACTTTTCATAATCCGCCGCATCCTCATTTGACAACCGGTCATATACATCAAGTGCGCGCCCTTTGAGCAATGCACTTAAATACGCGGCCCAAACACTCTTATCCCATTTATTAGCCGTAGCATATTTCTCAAACCTAGATAAATAACTATCCATTTTATCTTTACCCTCTTCAAAATAAGGTAACTTAGGATCCCGGGCATGAGCCACCTTCTCAGCTTTTTGCCTTTCAAATTCTAGCTCGAGCTTCGCTCTCTGCATTTCTAACTGATTCCTTAATTCTTGGTGCTGTAGCTCAAACCCATGTTTTATTTGTTCTAAATGGGCCTCACTAATCTCTTTTGCCTCCCTTTCAGTCTTAATGCGTGCCATTTCAAGTTCATGTACCCTTTCCTTTTCCTTTGCTTCTACTTCTAACTTAGCTAGTTCATGTGCCCTTTCCTTTTCTTTTTCTGCCCTTTCCTTTTCCTTTTCTTCAGACCTTAACCTTTCTAAATCCCTTTGCTCTTGCCTTTCTGCCCGCTCAATATCTTGCTGCTCTTTAACAAAACCTTGTAACTCCTTCCCCTCATAACCTAAGTCCTTTCCCATTTGCATTAAACGCTCCATTATTGATAACGTAAATCTCACGTTACTATCAAAACCACTATAAACTGATCAGTTATGATCAGTGATGATTGAATGGGCTTAACTAAAACGTTAAGATATGTGTTATACGCGTTAATCTAACTAAAACGTTAGTTATTAAAGCACACGCGATTTGAAATGTCAAATGCTTTCAGCACAGTATGACGTTGCGTACTGGTAGTCTAATATGACGTCATAAACTGACGACGTATACAGTAAAATGCTACAATCCGAAGTTTCATCACATTACAAAACTCCGATCATAACAAGTCGCCATTAATGTTTCTATTACGTCATACCTAACCTCAAGCCACAGCGTAAATATTAACGCTACCGTTATGTCAACGTCAGTAAATTGTTAACGTCACTACGTCAGAACCATGTGTGGGTAAGATCAATTAGTAGCTCCAATTTAACTTAGTAGAATGTCAGGTAACACAATTAAGTGGGGTCTACTTAAATTTTTCGTTACCAAGAAAAAGTGGGGTTTGCCTTGCCTTCCTGCTCAGAAATTATCGACTTGTCAGTATCCATTCAGTTGAATACATGGGTTTCGCACTTCATCAACGCAGGAAGGAAGATTAAAGTTAATTTCTAAATGTGGCTGTCAATGCATTTTTTTTTTTTAAAGTTGATGATTCAGAGTATCAATGTGCTGTTCCACAGCCGGAACACCAGCCAGAGATCAAATCCTCACTTCACTGACACCAAATGTTACATGTGGGTTTACGGCGTCCCGCAAACCCCCATGCTGACAAGACAACCGAGCGTGATCTCTGACAGGTGTACGGGCAGCTGTGGGGTAAGGCACAAGAAAGATGTTAAATGAATGACATGAATTATTTACAGTATCTACATACAACACTTACTAACACAAAACATCACAATTTGTTGCTTCTGTAGCCAATTCACGACGTCCGCTCCGAAGGCAAAACACTGTTCTGTGCTCGGAACGGGTGACGTGAATACCTACAGAAGCAAACAACAAAAACAACAACAAAAACAAAAAAAGAAACAACACCAGACGCGACTGGCCAGTTTATAACTTAGGGTGAATCCCCCACTCGCGTGAAACTTCCTCTCGCGAACTTGTAGAACTAGTCTATCAACGTAGTTGATAATTATAGGTTTAGCGATCACGTTTGCCGTTCAGAGGTTTAGCGATCGTCCAAATGACCTGCAGGTAAGTTGACCTCTTCCATGGTCTCACATTTGTTTACAACGAACAATGATTAGATTCTGCTTCTACCCTGGTAGGCGCTGATTACGGCGGTCTGTCCGCCCTTGCTGGACCCTAACGCCTAGCGTCGTACCAGTACCTGCTGCTATGAAGCAGGGAGCAGCAGGTCACACATTGTTGTGCCTGCAAATTACGATAACTGGACTAGAAACGAGTCACAAAACATACATGCTATATCATGATCCCCCTCCCGGAGAAGTAAGAATATGTTCATGCATATACCGTTATTGCGCATGCGCCAACCAGACATACAGGCTGATTAGTGCATGCGACAAATAACCGTACAGCAGAACTCAACTTGACTGTGCATCAAATTATCAGCACCCAGCGCTTGACACAATAATACTCAAAGTTCATGTTTCCTTACTGAGCACTACAGAAATCAATTAATGCTCACTACTACTGAGCATAATACTCATCAAATTTGTGCTCACTACATTATCACAAGTAAGAGGCAATTGAACAGACCACGCCTTTGCGCTACCTGGTCAGCTGCCAATTACAGGAAACATAACAATCTGTATTTCATATCCTTCTCCGCGACACGGCTCACAAATATAGCTATTCACAAATTCAATACATTAATAACAGATAGAAACTACAACAGAAGATTTTCATCTATAATCCACAACATTTGTTAGTGTCTCATAAGGGCCAACACTGTTTGCCGTAAATTCTCTCTATTTGGTAGGCACCCCGTCACAACCGTCCTCGCGACGCCGATGACGCAGCTGACGTCATCCCCGCCGCTCAGGCCGTTATGACGTGTGGCGACCAAATACTCCCACTTATCATCACGTTCTTTATATGTACATACATGCACAAACTGAGTTATCAGAAAAAAACGGCATCATTACAAAATGAACTCGTAATTCTTCTTGAACAAAATTATTTCTAATCAACGTGAGCATGCTTGTAAAATAAAATTCATTACGGTTCATCATCACGGATAACCCAACAGGCTCTTGTAAGAGTTTGCCCTGATGATGAAGATATGGTTAAACCCGTCTTAAGTTTACGTCCCCTCTACACCTAATATCATATTGGGACGGAACCACGGTTTTCTAATCACAGCTAGTCAAAAGTCATGGATCAAACAAGTGACCCGGCGTTTATTAATTACATTCTACAAAAGGGGTCTAAAAGCCTAAATGAATCTAGAATGAGCGGGTGTCCAAACTTTACGTCTCACCAACATCTAGGGTCAGCATGAGACAGGGCCTCACTTAGAAAGACTCATTCTACTACTGGAGAAGCCTGGGATCAATTCTGCGACGTCTAGCTGGCAAAGCTAGTAGCCTAATCACTACAGACCACAACAGTGAATTCAGAATAGGCTTCAGAAAGTTGGGGTATACTAGAAGTAAACCCCTCCAAAACCTACAAGCATGTTCATACAAAAATAATACTAAACATAGATTTAACATACCTTTCAATATACTTTCTATTTCCCCGTCACAATGTTGTGTTCACTCTTACAACTTGACCTGCTGCTAAAGTGTCCGCTTTTTTCAGGGTTTATATATCTATGAATACTACCGGAAAATCATGCCTACTCATATTACCTTGCTCAATTCGTGGTGAGGTGGAGATACCGGCCACAAACAAAGCCAGATAGCAAAAATCGAGTAGATAATGGATTCGCGTTCAAATAGTATATTTCCCATAGGAAAAATTGATGAAACGACCCTATAATCAATGACATGACTCCTGTCAAAACGAACACCCACACAACACGTTACGGGAATAAAAATCATATATGGCACAATTTGGCGGTTGGCGATTTTTAGGCAAATTCTATAGGACTCGGCCTTTTAGCGGCCCCCTGTATTGTAAAAACAGCTCTCTATAAACCACTCATGCATACATCGTATGATATGTGCATGACTTGTTCATGGAGCCGCACAGTTTGCGTACCATATTTCACCTAAAATATTTCACTCGCACCGCCCTACCATATATCTACTAAAATAATTTAGATGTGCATAAGCACCAGAGAGGTTTCCTATTCCATCTCGTAACACACACCTCGATACCGGGTGTCGTGTTCGAACGCACAATCTCTCGATCATGAGTCGAACGCGTTAACCACTGCGCTATCGAAATTGGACACCCATCAACTTTGAAAAATAGGAAGATGACCAAAAAGTGCCAAAGTCACAGAACACTTGCTGCGAATGGTACTAAGAATAAACAAAACATTATATATACGAATCTATACAACGCAAAACGAAACAGCATTCTGTCTGACGTGGTGATTACAGTCCTAGAAATGGAAAACAAAATAACGTCAATGCATCAAACATGGCTTATCCTGCATTACGATAACATCCGTGATTTTTTTTTTCATTGTTATATTTCTGATGAAAAAACAATTGTGGCATTTTCCTTATTGAGTTCCAATCAAAAGTTTTTGTTGCTTGTTAGAACCACCTCATTGAGGCGGTTCTAACGAGTAACCACAACCTATGTCTTGAAGCAGAAATACAAAAACTAATGTGTACCCCTGTAAATCATTTTATATATATATATAAAGTGGGATTTAGGGCTGTTCATTCCACGCACGTGTTAACAGCATGGGTCGGTAGCGATAATATTGTAGATAGGTAGGGTAGATATTTGAGATGCTCAAACACATCCGATTCAACAACAGTTTTCCTAACTTTATTATCTAGGTCACCATCAAACTTCGGTTATGAAATTTACTCTGCTTTGAAAATGTGATTCATAAAGCTCTCGTTATGCTCTGTTTTGTCTCTAAACATTGTACACGTACATTGATTTCTTTTTAAATTCAAAGCCGTAAAGATCAACACCTATACTTTTTGGAATGGACAAAGATGCGCTAACTCCGAAACCGTGTCGCTTGAGGCATGTTACAATTGTCAGTTCTCTTATGGAAAGGCTAAGTAATTAAGGCGTAACTATACCAAATTTAGTGACAGGGAGGCCTTTCTGATATTTAATCTTCATCAGTGTGTCTCAACCCCAAAGTTCTGAAACCGAAACGGATAATAGACAAGACCCGGCAAACACAGCACACCCCCCTCTGAGCACACACCGACCGACGTAGCTAAGTAACCGAAATGTAAACGGCCAGTGAAAAGTATTTCACTTCGGGGCTTAAATCGTTTTTACGCGGTCGCAATCCTCGTCCTTACTTTCGTTGCGGTTTAGACAAATGCAACACGAAACAACTGGAATATAAACCAACAGACGGATTCTGGTTGGCCCTCTGAGAACAAGCCTAAGAATAAGAATCCTGGCAAAAGCATGAAAAATAAGTGGACCCGTATTTTTTTTTTTTTTTTTCGTTTTTTTTTTTTTACGTCTGGATTCTCCTCGTAGAGTTAATCTCCTTTTTCCTCTTTTTGAGAGACAGTGGGTACTTCGTGTGCGCATCTCCTCATACTGTTTAAACCAATCAATTTTAATCCTTGTAGGCTTTTAGGTCATGACCTGTAGATGTGCATGCGATTTTTGCTTTATCGTCAATTAAGTTTTTGAGCCTGTGTTTTTAGATTTTTGTACTTAGCCATTTTTATGGGTCTATATACTGTTACAGGTGGATCAATAATTTTTTTCGATTTTCTATTGGAGTTCTTCTTGCGCTGTAATTCCCCTTTCCCCCTTTTTCGACATAGGCATTAGGTTGGTACTTTGAATACGCATATTTTTCGTAATTCCGCCGGGTTTGTCCTTGTGGTGTTATCCCCCTTCCCCCCCCCCACCCCCACCACCATTTTTCGATTAGGCATTTGACGACAGATGGAGGATACGTTGTAGGCGCAACTCCTCATACAATTTTAGTATCGTTATAGTTCGTCTTTGCATGTATGTATTGCTTATACGTTTTTCATTTTGGATAGCCGTTTTGTCATTTTGTTGGAAAGTAATTGTATTTTTGTGATGTTTTAGTTGGTGTTTAGTTATTTCATGTTCGTGTTTATGTCCTTTGGTGTCTCTGGTGAGAGGTGTGGGGTAATGGTATCGATTCATGATCATTGCCTTTACTTCTATTATTACGACCAATTTGAAACTTCCGAGGTTCTTTGTCATGAATTTTAGATGTGATGTTTGCATTATTCTCAATTTATCTTTTGTTACTTTTTTTTTTTTCAATATTTTAACTTAGCCATTTTGGGGGTTTAAATACTGGTTAAGTGCATTGTACCATATTGGTATAGATAGAATCTTGAAATTTTATATATACCATCAGCATGCAAAATAACCGAACCCACATGTGTGTGTGTGTGTGTGTGTGTGTGTGTGTGTGTGTGTGTGTGTGTGTGTGTGTGTGTGTGTGTGTGTGTGTGTGTGTGTTTTCGTTCGGATTCTCATTGGGGTGTTATTTCCCTTTTAATCTTTTTTCAACTTCGGCATTTGACGACAGACCCTTGTTACTGTGTGCGCGCAACTCGCCTTACAATATCATTCCGATCAATTTGAAACTGTGCAGGCTCTTTGGTCATGGTCTGTAGATGTGTTTGGGATTTTTGCATCATAATCAATATATTTTTGTTACCTTTTTGTCTTTTGAACTCAGTTATTCTTAGTTCTTAAGTATTACGGTCGATGCATTTTAAGGGTAAGCAACTATAGTTAGGGCAGAGTGTGTTACAAATGAATATTCCAATTTCATCTTGGTGAGAGGGCTGTAACAGTGTCTCAGACTTGTCATGCTTTGTATATGGACACTAACTTTCAAGTAGGCCGGGAACAATAAAACGACATGTGGCACATCGCATAAAAGCCTCATTTAACATTTTCCTCTTGTGAAGATTGATAAGGAACTATAATATTTTATTGCATTCAAGCGTTAGTTCAAAGGAATTGAAATAATATACATACATATTGTAGT